>JASGCC010002354.1:0-28874 GCA_030067915.1 Hydractinia echinata
CCATGGCCTTATAACACCGTCAACTACGTGTACAGGCCTCTAAAGGCTGTAATATGGCCTTTTGCAGCCTAATAAAGGCCTTACACGTAGATCACGTGGTTCCTCGCCCCTCCGCAGGTTACCATCGGTCTAGTGTTCCACTCTCAATGGACTACACGTACCAAGTCGTTTTCCATTGCGCCATGGCCTTATAACACCGTCAACTACGTGTACAGGCCTCTAAAGGCTGTAATATGGCCTTTTGCAGCCTAATAAAGGCCTTACACGTAGATCACGTGGTTCCGCGCGCCTCCGCAGGTTACCATCGGTCTAGCTTCCACTCTCAATGGACTACGACGTCCAAGTCGTTTTCCATTGCGCCATGGCCTTATAACACCGTCAACTACGTGTACAGGCCTCTAAAGGCTGTAATATGGCCTTTTGCAGCCTAATAAAGGCCTTACACGTAGATCACGTGGTTCCCGCCTCCGCAGGTTACCATCGGTCTAGTGTTCCACTCTCAATGGACTACGACGTACCAAGTCGTTTTCCATTGTGCCATGGCCTTATAACACCGTCAACTACGTGTACAGGCCTCTAAAGGCTGTAATATGGCCTTTTGCAGCCTAATAAAGGCCTTACACGTAGATCACGTGGTTCCCGCGCCTCCGCAGGTTACCATCGGTCTAGTCTTCCACTCTCAATGGACTACGACGTACCAAGTCGTTTTCCATTGTGCCATGGCCTTATAACACCGTCAACTACGTGTACAGGCCTCTAAAGGCTGTAATATGGCCTTTTGCAGCCTAATAAAGGCCTTACACGTAGATCACGTGGTTCCTCGCCTCCGCAGGTTACCATCGGTCTAGTGTTTCCACTCTCAATGGACTGCGACGTACCAAGTCGTTTTCCATTGTGCCATGGCCTTATAACACCGTCAACTACGTGTACAGGCCTCTAAAGGCTGTAATATGGCCTTTTGCAGCCTAATAAAGGCCTTACACGTAGATCACGTGGTTCCTGCCCTGCAGGTTACCATCGGTCTAGTCTTCCACTCTCAATGGACTACGACGTACCAAGTCGTTTTCCATTGTGCCATGGCCTTATAACACCGTCAACTACGTGTACAGGCCTCTAAAGGCTGTAATATGGCCTTTTGCAGCCTAATAAAGGCCTTACACGTAGATCACGTGGTTCCTCGCCCCTCCGCAGGTTACCATCGGTCTAGTGTTTCCACTCTCAATGGACTACGACGTACCAAGTCGTTTTCCATTGTGCCATGGCCTTATAACACCGTCAACTACGTGTACAGGCCTCTAAAGGCTGTAATATGGCCTTTTGCAGCCTAATAAAGGCCTTACACGTAGATCACGTGGTTCCTCGCCCTCCGCAGGTTACCATCGGTCTAGTGTTCCACTCTCAATGGACTACGACGTACCAAGTCGTTTTCATTGCGCCATGGCCTTATAACACCGTCAACTACGTGTACAGGCCTCTAAAGGCTGTAATATGGCCTTTTGCAGCCTAATAAAGGCCTTACACGTAGATCACGTGGTTCCCGCCCTCCGCAGGTTACCATCGGTCTAGTGTTCCACTCTCAATGGACTACGACGTACCAAGTCGTTTTCCATTGTGCCATGGCCTTATAACACCGTCAACTACGTGTACAGGCCTCTAAAGGCTGTAATATGGCCTTTTGCAGCCTAATAAAGGCCTTACACGTAGATCACGTGGTTCCGGCCTGCAGGTTACCATGGTCTAGTTCCACTCTCAATGGACTACGACGTACCAAGTCGTTTTCCATTGTGCCATGGCCTTATAACACCGTCAACTACGTGTACAGGCCTCTAAAGGCTGTAATATGGCCTTTTGCAGCCTAATAAAGGCCTTACACGTAGATCACGTGGTTCCTCGCCCTCCGCAGGTTACCATCGGTCTAGTGTTCCACTCTCAATGGACTACGACGTACCAAGTCGTTTTCCATTGCGCCATGGCCTTATAACACCGTCAACTACGTGTACAGGCCTCTAAAGGCTGTAATATGGCCTTTTGCAGCCTAATAAAGGCCTTACACGTAGATCACGTGGTTCCGCGCGCCTCCGCAGGTTACCATCGGTCTAGTCTTCCACTCTCAATGGACTACGACGTACCAAGTCGTTTTCCATTGTGCCATGGCCTTATAACACCGTCAACTACGTGTACAGGCCTCTAAAGGCTGTAATATGGCCTTTTGCAGCCTAATAAAGGCCTTACACGTAGATCACGTGGTTCCCGCCTCGCAGGTTACCACTGGTCTAGTTCCACTCTCAATGGACTACGACGTACCAAGTCGTTTTCCATTGTGCCATGGCCTTATAACACCGTCAACTACGTGTACAGGCCTCTAAAGGCTGTAATATGGCCTTTTGCAGCCTAATAAAGGCCTTACACGTAGATCACGTGGTTCCGCCCTCCGCAGGTTACCATCGGTCTAGTGCTTCCACTCTCAATGGACTACGACGTCCAAGTCGTTTTCCATTGTGCCATGGCCTTATAACACCGTCAACTACGTGTACAGGCCTCTAAAGGCTGTAATATGGCCTTTTGCAGCCTAATAAAGGCCTTACACGTAGATCACGTGGTTCCTCGCCCCGCAGGTTACCATCGGTCTAGTGTTCCACTCTCAATGGACTACGACGTACCAAGTCGTTTTCCATTGTGCCATGGCCTTATAACACCGTCAACTACGTGTACAGGCCTCTAAAGGCTGTAATATGGCCTTTTGCAGCCTAATAAAGGCCTTACACGTAGATCACGTGGTTCCCGTCCGCAGGTTACCATCTATCTTCTTCCACTCTCAATGGACTACGACGTCCAAGTCGTTTTCCATTGTGCCATGGCCTTATAACACCGTCAACTACGTGTACAGGCCTCTAAAGGCTGTAATATGGCCTTTTGCAGCCTAATAAAGGCCTTACACGTAGATCACGTGGTTCCTCGCCCTCCGCAGGTTACCATCGGTCTAGTGTTCCACTCTCAATGGACTACGACGTACCAAGTCGTTTTCCATTGTGCCATGGCCTTATAACACCGTCAACTACGTGTACAGGCCTCTAAAGGCTGTAATATGGCCTTTTGCAGCCTAATAAAGGCCTTACACGTAGATCACGTGGTTCCTCGCCCTCCGCAGGTTACCATCGGTCTAGTGTTTCCACTCTCAATGGACGACGTACCAAGTCGTTTTCCATTGTGCCATGGCCTTATAACACCGTCAACTACGTGTACAGGCCTCTAAAGGCTGTAATATGGCCTTTTGCAGCCTAATAAAGGCCTTACACGTAGATCACGTGGTTCCGCGCCCTCCGCAGGTTACCATCGGTCTAGTGTTCCACTCTCAATGGACTACGACGTACCAAGTCGTTTTCCATTGTGCCATGGCCTTATAACACCGTCAACTACGTGTACAGGCCTCTAAAGGCTGTAATATGGCCTTTTGCAGCCTAATAAAGGCCTTACACGTAGATCACGTGGTTCCGCGTCCGCAGGTTACCATCGGTCTAGTTCCACTCTCAATGGACTACGACGTACCAAGTCGTTTTCCATTGTGCCATGGCCTTATAACACCGTCAACTACGTGTACAGGCCTCTAAAGGCTGTAATATGGCCTTTTGCAGCCTAATAAAGGCCTTACACGTAGATCACGTGGTTCCGCCCGTCCGCAGGTTACCATCGGTCTAGTGTTCCACTCTCAATGGACTACGACGTACCAAGTCGTTTTCCATTGCGCCATGGCCTTATAACACCGTCAACTACGTGTACAGGCCTCTAAAGGCTGTAATATGGCCTTTTGCAGCCTAATAAAGGCCTTACACGTAGATCACGTGGTTCCTGTGCAGGTTACCATCTCTAGTTCTTCCACTCTCAATGGACTACGACGTACCAAGTCGTTTTCCATTGTGCCATGGCCTTATAACACCGTCAACTACGTGTACAGGCCTCTAAAGGCTGTAATATGGCCTTTTGCAGCCTAATAAAGGCCTTACACGTAGATCACGTGGTTCCTCGCCCTCCGCAGGTTACCATCGGTCTAGTGTTTCCACTCTCAATGGACTACGACGTACCAAGTCGTTTTCCATTGTGCCATGGCCTTATAACACCGTCAACTACGTGTACAGGCCTCTAAAGGCTGTAATATGGCCTTTTGCAGCCTAATAAAGGCCTTACACGTAGATCACGTGGTTCCTCGCCCTCCGCAGGTTACCATCGGTCTAGTGTTCCACTCTCAATGGACTACGACGTACCAAGTCGTTTTCCATTGCGCCATGGCCTTATAACACCGTCAACTACGTGTACAGGCCTCTAAAGGCTGTAATATGGCCTTTTGCAGCCTAATAAAGGCCTTACACGTAGATCACGTGGTTCCTCGCCCTCCGCAGGTTACCATCGGTCTAGTGTTCCACTCTCAATGGACTACGACGTACCAAGTCGTTTTCCATTGTGCCATGGCCTTATAACACCGTCAACTACGTGTACAGGCCTCTAAAGGCTGTAATATGGCCTTTTGCAGCCTAATAAAGGCCTTACACGTAGATCACGTGGTTCCTCGCCTCCGCAGGTTACCATCGGTCTAGTGTTCCACTCTCAATGGACTACGACGTACCAAGTCGTTTTCCATTGCCATGGCCTTATAACACCGTCAACTACGTGTACAGGCCTCTAAAGGCTGTAATATGGCCTTTTGCAGCCTAATAAAGGCCTTACACGTAGATCACGTGGTTCCTCGCCTCCGCAGGTTACCATCGGTCTAGTGCTTCCACTCTCAATGGACTACGACGTACCAAGTCGTTTTCCATTGCGCCATGGCCTTATAACACCGTCAACTACGTGTACAGGCCTCTAAAGGCTGTAATATGGCCTTTTGCAGCCTAATAAAGGCCTTACACGTAGATCACGTGGTTCCGCGCCGCAGGTTACCATCTTCTAGTGTTCCACTCTCAATGGACTACGACGTACCAAGTCGTTTTCCATTGTGCCATGGCCTTATAACACCGTCAACTACGTGTACAGGCCTCTAAAGGCTGTAATATGGCCTTTTGCAGCCTAATAAAGGCCTTACACGTAGATCACGTGGTTCCTCGCCCTCCGCAGGTTACCATCGGTCTAGTGTTTCCACTCTCAATGGACTACGACGTACCAAGTCGTTTTCCATTGTGCCATGGCCTTATAACACCGTCAACTACGTGTACAGGCCTCTAAAGGCTGTAATATGGCCTTTTGCAGCCTAATAAAGGCCTTACACGTAGATCACGTGGTTCCACGTCCGCAGGTTACCATCGGTCTAGTTCCACTCTCAATGGACTACGACGTACCAAGTCGTTTTCCATTGTGCCATGGCCTTATAACACCGTCAACTACGTGTACAGGCCTCTAAAGGCTGTAATATGGCCTTTTGCAGCCTAATAAAGGCCTTACACGTAGATCACGTGGTTCCCGCCTCCGCAGGTTACCATCGGTCTAGTTCCACTCTCAATGGACTACGACGTACCAAGTCGTTTTCCATTGTGCCATGGCCTTATAACACCGTCAACTACGTGTACAGGCCTCTAAAGGCTGTAATATGGCCTTTTGCAGCCTAATAAAGGCCTTACACGTAGATCACGTGGTTCCGCCCCGCAGGTTACCATCGGTCTAGTGTTCCACTCTCAATGGACTACGACGTACCAAGTCGTTTTCCATTGTGCCATGGCCTTATAACACCGTCAACTACGTGTACAGGCCTCTAAAGGCTGTAATATGGCCTTTTGCAGCCTAATAAAGGCCTTACACGTAGATCACGTGGTTCCGCGCCTCCGCAGGTTACCATCGGTCTAGTGCTTCCACTCTCAATGGACTACGACGTACCAAGTCGTTTTCCATTGTGCCATGGCCTTATAACACCGTCAACTACGTGTACAGGCCTCTAAAGGCTGTAATATGGCCTTTTGCAGCCTAATAAAGGCCTTACACGTAGATCACGTGGTTCCGCGCGCCTCCGCAGGTTACCATCGGTCTAGTGCTTCCACTCTCAATGGACTACGACGTACCAAGTCGTTTTCCATTGTGCCATGGCCTTATAACACCGTCAACTACGTGTACAGGCCTCTAAAGGCTGTAATATGGCCTTTTGCAGCCTAATAAAGGCCTTACACGTAGATCACGTGGTTCCTCGCCCTCCGCAGGTTACCATCGGTCTAGTGTTCCACTCTCAATGGACTACGACGTACCAAGTCGTTTTCCATTGTGCCATGGCCTTATAACACCGTCAACTACGTGTACAGGCCTCTAAAGGCTGTAATATGGCCTTTTGCAGCCTAATAAAGGCCTTACACGTAGATCACGTGGTTCCACGCCGCAGGTTACCATCTTCTTTTCCACTCTCAATGGACTACGACGTACCAAGTCGTTTTCCATTGTGCCATGGCCTTATAACACCGTCAACTACGTGTACAGGCCTCTAAAGGCTGTAATATGGCCTTTTGCAGCCTAATAAAGGCCTTACACGTAGATCACGTGGTTCCGCGCCTCCGCAGGTTACCATCGGTCTAGTCTTCCACTCTCAATGGACTACGACGTACCAAGTCGTTTTCCATTGTGCCATGGCCTTATAACACCGTCAACTACGTGTACAGGCCTCTAAAGGCTGTAATATGGCCTTTTGCAGCCTAATAAAGGCCTTACACGTAGATCACGTGGTTCCTCGCCCTCCGCAGGTTACCATCGGTCTAGTGTTCCACTCTCAATGGACTACGACGTACCAAGTCGTTTTCCATTGCGCCATGGCCTTATAACACCGTCAACACGTGTACAGGCCTCTAAAGGCTGTAATATGGCCTTTTGCAGCCTAATAAAGGCCTTACACGTAGATCACGTGGTTCCGCGCCCTCCGCAGGTTACCATCGGTCTAGTGTTCCACTCTCAATGGACTACGACGTCCAAGTCGTTTTCCATTGTGCCATGGCCTTATAACACCGTCAACTACGTGTACAGGCCTCTAAAGGCTGTAATATGGCCTTTTGCAGCCTAATAAAGGCCTTACACGTAGATCACGTGGTTCCACGTCCGCAGGTTACCATCTCTAGTGTTCCACTCTCAATGGACTACGACGTACCAAGTCGTTTTCCATTGTGCCATGGCCTTATAACACCGTCAACTACGTGTACAGGCCTCTAAAGGCTGTAATATGGCCTTTTGCAGCCTAATAAAGGCCTTACACGTAGATCACGTGGTTCCTCGCCTCCGCAGGTTACCATCGGTCTAGTGTTCCACTCTCAATGGACTACGACGTACCAAGTCGTTTTCCATTGTGCCATGGCCTTATAACACCGTCAACTACGTGTACAGGCCTCTAAAGGCTGTAATATGGCCTTTTGCAGCCTAATAAAGGCCTTACACGTAGATCACGTGGTTCCTCGCCTCCGCAGGTTACCATCGGTCTAGTGTTTCCACTCTCAATGGACTACGACGTACCAAGTCGTTTTCCATTGTGCCATGGCCTTATAACACCGTCAACTACGTGTACAGGCCTCTAAAGGCTGTAATATGGCCTTTTGCAGCCTAATAAAGGCCTTACACGTAGATCACGTGGTTCCTCGCCTCCGCAGGTTACCATCGGTCTAGTGTTTCCACTCTCAATGGACTACGACGTACCAAGTCGTTTTCCATTGTGCCATGGCCTTATAACACCGTCAACTACGTGTACAGGCCTCTAAAGGCTGTAATATGGCCTTTTGCAGCCTAATAAAGGCCTTACACGTAGATCACGTGGTTCCGCGTCCGCAGGTTACCATCGGTCTAGTTCCACTCTCAATGGACTACGACGTACCAAGTCGTTTTCCATTGTGCCATGGCCTTATAACACCGTCAACTACGTGTACAGGCCTCTAAAGGCTGTAATATGGCCTTTTGCAGCCTAATAAAGGCCTTACACGTAGATCACGTGGTTCCTCGCCCTCCGCAGGTTACCATCGGTCTAGTGTTTCCACTCTCAATGGACTACGACGTACCAAGTCGTTTTCCATTGCCATGGCCTTATAACACCGTCAACTACGTGTACAGGCCTCTAAAGGCTGTAATATGGCCTTTTGCAGCCTAATAAAGGCCTTACACGTAGATCACGTGGTTCCGCGCCTCCGCAGGTTACCATCGGTCTAGTGCTTCCACTCTCAATGGACTACGACGTACCAAGTCGTTTTCCATTGCGCCATGGCCTTATAACACCGTCAACTACGTGTACAGGCCTCTAAAGGCTGTAATATGGCCTTTTGCAGCCTAATAAAGGCCTTACACGTAGATCACGTGGTTCCCGCCTCCGCAGGTTACCATCGGTCTAGTGTTCCACTCTCAATGGACTACGACGTACCAAGTCGTTTTCCATTGTGCCATGGCCTTATAACACCGTCAACTACGTGTACAGGCCTCTAAAGGCTGTAATATGGCCTTTTGCAGCCTAATAAAGGCCTTACACGTAGATCACGTGGTTCCCGTCCGCAGGTTACCATCTAGTGTTTCCACTCTCAATGGACTACGACGTACCAAGTCGTTTTCCATTGTGCCATGGCCTTATAACACCGTCAACTACGTGTACAGGCCTCTAAAGGCTGTAATATGGCCTTTTGCAGCCTAATAAAGGCCTTACACGTAGATCACGTGGTTCCTCGCCCTCCGCAGGTTACCATCGGTCTAGTGTTTCCACTCTCAATGGACTACGACGTACCAAGTCGTTTTCCATTGTGCCATGGCCTTATAACACCGTCAACTACGTGTACAGGCCTCTAAAGGCTGTAATATGGCCTTTTGCAGCCTAATAAAGGCCTTACACGTAGATCACGTGGTTCCGCGCCTCCGCAGGTTACCATCGGTCTAGTGTTCCACTCTCAATGGACTACGACGTACCAAGTCGTTTTCCATTGTGCCATGGCCTTATAACACCGTCAACTACGTGTACAGGCCTCTAAAGGCTGTAATATGGCCTTTTGCAGCCTAATAAAGGCCTTACACGTAGATCACGTGGTTCCCGCCTCCGCAGGTTACCATCGGTCTAGTGTTCCACTCTCAATGGACTACGACGTACCAAGTCGTTTTCCATTGTGCCATGGCCTTATAACACCGTCAACTACGTGTACAGGCCTCTAAAGGCTGTAATATGGCCTTTTGCAGCCTAATAAAGGCCTTACACGTAGATCACGTGGTTCCTCGCCTCCGCAGGTTACCATCGGTCTAGTGTTCCACTCTCAATGGACTACGACGTACCAAGTCGTTTTCCATTGTGCCATGGCCTTATAACACCGTCAACTACGTGTACAGGCCTCTAAAGGCTGTAATATGGCCTTTTGCAGCCTAATAAAGGCCTTACACGTAGATCACGTGGTTCCTCGCCCTCCGCAGGTTACCATCGGTCTAGTGTTCCACTCTCAATGGACTACGACGTACCAAGTCGTTTTCCATTGTGCCATGGCCTTATAACACCGTCAACTACGTGTACAGGCCTCTAAAGGCTGTAATATGGCCTTTTGCAGCCTAATAAAGGCCTTACACGTAGATCACGTGGTTCCTCGCCCTCCGCAGGTTACCATCGGTCTAGTGTTTCCACTCTCAATGGACTACGACGTACCAAGTCGTTTTCCATTGTGCCATGGCCTTATAACACCGTCAACTACGTGTACAGGCCTCTAAAGGCTGTAATATGGCCTTTTGCAGCCTAATAAAGGCCTTACACGTAGATCACGTGGTTCCTCGCCCTCCGCAGGTTACCATCGGTCTAGTGTTCCACTCTCAATGGACTACGACGTACCAAGTCGTTTTCCATTGTGCCATGGCCTTATAACACCGTCAACTACGTGTACAGGCCTCTAAAGGCTGTAATATGGCCTTTTGCAGCCTAATAAAGGCCTTACACGTAGATCACGTGGTTCCGCGCCTCCGCAGGTTACCATCGGTCTAGTGTTCCACTCTCAATGGACTACGACGTACCAAGTCGTTTTCCATTGTGCCATGGCCTTATAACACCGTCAACTACGTGTACAGGCCTCTAAAGGCTGTAATATGGCCTTTTGCAGCCTAATAAAGGCCTTACACGTAGATCACGTGGTTCCTCGCCCTCCGCAGGTTACCATCGGTCTAGTGTTCCACTCTCAATGGACTACGACGTACCAAGTCGTTTTCCATTGCGCCATGGCCTTATAACACCGTCAACTACGTGTACAGGCCTCTAAAGGCTGTAATATGGCCTTTTGCAGCCTAATAAAGGCCTTACACGTAGATCACGTGGTTCCGCGCCCTCCGCAGGTTACCATCGGTCTAGTGTTCCACTCTCAATGGACTACGACGTACCAAGTCGTTTTCCATTGTGCCATGGCCTTATAACACCGTCAACTACGTGTACAGGCCTCTAAAGGCTGTAATATGGCCTTTTGCAGCCTAATAAAGGCCTTACACGTAGATCACGTGGTTCCTCGCCTCCGCAGGTTACCATCGGTCTAGTGTTCCACTCTCAATGGACTACGACGTACCAAGTCGTTTTCCATTGTGCCATGGCCTTATAACACCGTCAACTACGTGTACAGGCCTCTAAAGGCTGTAATATGGCCTTTTGCAGCCTAATAAAGGCCTTACACGTAGATCACGTGGTTCCGCCCTCCGCAGGTTACCATCGGTCTAGTGTTCCACTCTCAATGGACTACGACGTACCAAGTCGTTTTCCATTGTGCCATGGCCTTATAACACCGTCAACTACGTGTACAGGCCTCTAAAGGCTGTAATATGGCCTTTTGCAGCCTAATAAAGGCCTTACACGTAGATCACGTGGTTCCGCCCCTCCGCAGGTTACCATCGGTCTAGTGCTTCCACTCTCAATGGACTACGACGTACCAAGTCGTTTTCCATTGTGCCATGGCCTTATAACACCGTCAACTACGTGTACAGGCCTCTAAAGGCTGTAATATGGCCTTTTGCAGCCTAATAAAGGCCTTACACGTAGATCACGTGGTTCCGCGCCTCCGCAGGTTACCATCGGTCTAGTGTTCCACTCTCAATGGACTACGACGTACCAAGTCGTTTTCCATTGTGCCATGGCCTTATAACACCGTCAACTACGTGTACAGGCCTCTAAAGGCTGTAATATGGCCTTTTGCAGCCTAATAAAGGCCTTACACGTAGATCACGTGGTTCCGCCCTCCGCAGGTTACCATCGGTCTAGTGTTCCACTCTCAATGGACTACGACGTACCAAGTCGTTTTCCATTGTGCCATGGCCTTATAACACCGTCAACTACGTGTACAGGCCTCTAAAGGCTGTAATATGGCCTTTTGCAGCCTAATAAAGGCCTTACACGTAGATCACGTGGTTCCGCGTCCGCAGGTTACCATCTAGTGTTTCCACTCTCAATGGACTACGACGTACCAAGTCGTTTTCCATTGTGCCATGGCCTTATAACACCGTCAACTACGTGTACAGGCCTCTAAAGGCTGTAATATGGCCTTTTGCAGCCTAATAAAGGCCTTACACGTAGATCACGTGGTTCCTCGCCCTCCGCAGGTTACCATCGGTCTAGTGTTCCACTCTCAATGGACTACGACGTACCAAGTCGTTTTCCATTGTGCCATGGCCTTATAACACCGTCAACTACGTGTACAGGCCTCTAAAGGCTGTAATATGGCCTTTTGCAGCCTAATAAAGGCCTTACACGTAGATCACGTGGTTCCGCGCCCTCCGCAGGTTACCATCGGTCTAGTGTTCCACTCTCAATGGACTACGACGTACCAAGTCGTTTTCCATTGTGCCATGGCCTTATAACACCGTCAACTACGTGTACAGGCCTCTAAAGGCTGTAATATGGCCTTTTGCAGCCTAATAAAGGCCTTACACGTAGATCACGTGGTTCCTCGCCCCGCAGGTTACCATCGGTCTAGTGTTCCACTCTCAATGGACTACGACGTACCAAGTCGTTTTCCATTGTGCCATGGCCTTATAACACCGTCAACTACGTGTACAGGCCTCTAAAGGCTGTAATATGGCCTTTTGCAGCCTAATAAAGGCCTTACACGTAGATCACGTGGTTCCGCGCCTCCGCAGGTTACCATCGGTCTAGTGCTTCCACTCTCAATGGACTACGACGTACCAAGTCGTTTTCCATTGTGCCATGGCCTTATAACACCGTCAACTACGTGTACAGGCCTCTAAAGGCTGTAATATGGCCTTTTGCAGCCTAATAAAGGCCTTACACGTAGATCACGTGGTTCCCGCGCCTCCGCAGGTTACCATCGGTCTAGTGCTTCCACTCTCAATGGACTACGACGTACCAAGTCGTTTTCCATTGTGCCATGGCCTTATAACACCGTCAACTACGTGTACAGGCCTCTAAAGGCTGTAATATGGCCTTTTGCAGCCTAATAAAGGCCTTACACGTAGATCACGTGGTTCCTCGCCCTCCGCAGGTTACCATCGGTCTAGTGTTCCACTCTCAATGGACTACGACGTACCAAGTCGTTTTCCATTGTGCCATGGCCTTATAACACCGTCAACTACGTGTACAGGCCTCTAAAGGCTGTAATATGGCCTTTTGCAGCCTAATAAAGGCCTTACACGTAGATCACGTGGTTCCGCGTCCGCAGGTTACCATCGGTCTAGTGTTCCACTCTCAATGGACTACGACGTACCAAGTCGTTTTCCATTGTGCCATGGCCTTATAACACCGTCAACTACGTGTACAGGCCTCTAAAGGCTGTAATATGGCCTTTTGCAGCCTAATAAAGGCCTTACACGTAGATCACGTGGTTCCGCCCTCCGCAGGTTACCATCGGTCTAGTGCTTCCACTCTCAATGGACTACGACGTACCAAGTCGTTTTCCATTGTGCCATGGCCTTATAACACCGTCAACTACGTGTACAGGCCTCTAAAGGCTGTAATATGGCCTTTTGCAGCCTAATAAAGGCCTTACACGTAGATCACGTGGTTCCTCGCCCTCCGCAGGTTACCATCGGTCTAGTGTTCCACTCTCAATGGACTACGACGTACCAAGTCGTTTTCCATTGTGCCATGGCCTTATAACACCGTCAACTACGTGTACAGGCCTCTAAAGGCTGTAATATGGCCTTTTGCAGCCTAATAAAGGCCTTACACGTAGATCACGTGGTTCCGCGCCTCCGCAGGTTACCATCGGTCTAGTGCTTCCACTCTCAATGGACTACGACGTACCAAGTCGTTTTCCATTGTGCCATGGCCTTATAACACCGTCAACTACGTGTACAGGCCTCTAAAGGCTGTAATATGGCCTTTTGCAGCCTAATAAAGGCCTTACACGTAGATCACGTGGTTCCTCGCCCTCCGCAGGTTACCATCGGTCTAGTGTTCCACTCTCAATGGACTACGACGTACCAAGTCGTTTTCCATTGTGCCATGGCCTTATAACACCGTCAACTACGTGTACAGGCCTCTAAAGGCTGTAATATGGCCTTTTGCAGCCTAATAAAGGCCTTACACGTAGATCACGTGGTTCCGCGCCCTCCGCAGGTTACCATCTCTAGTGTTCCACTCTCAATGGACTACGACGTACCAAGTCGTTTTCCATTGTGCCATGGCCTTATAACACCGTCAACTACGTGTACAGGCCTCTAAAGGCTGTAATATGGCCTTTTGCAGCCTAATAAAGGCCTTACACGTAGATCACGTGGTTCCTCGCCCTCCGCAGGTTACCATCGGTCTAGTGTTCCACTCTCAATGGACTACGACGTACCAAGTCGTTTTCCATTGTGCCATGGCCTTATAACACCGTCAACTACGTGTACAGGCCTCTAAAGGCTGTAATATGGCCTTTTGCAGCCTAATAAAGGCCTTACACGTAGATCACGTGGTTCCTCGCCCCCGCAGGTTACCATCGGTCTAGTGTTCCACTCTCAATGGACTACGACGTACCAAGTCGTTTTCCATTGTGCCATGGCCTTATAACACCGTCAACTACGTGTACAGGCCTCTAAAGGCTGTAATATGGCCTTTTGCAGCCTAATAAAGGCCTTACACGTAGATCACGTGGTTCCGCGCCCTCCGCAGGTTACCATCGGTCTAGTGTTCCACTCTCAATGGACTACGACGTACCAAGTCGTTTTCCATTGTGCCATGGCCTTATAACACCGTCAACTACGTGTACAGGCCTCTAAAGGCTGTAATATGGCCTTTTGCAGCCTAATAAAGGCCTTACACGTAGATCACGTGGTTCCGCCCCTCCGCAGGTTACCATCGGTCTAGTGTTCCACTCTCAATGGACTACGACGTACCAAGTCGTTTTCCATTGTGCCATGGCCTTATAACACCGTCAACTACGTGTACAGGCCTCTAAAGGCTGTAATATGGCCTTTTGCAGCCTAATAAAGGCCTTACACGTAGATCACGTGGTTCCTCGCCCTCCGCAGGTTACCATCGGTCTAGTGTTCCACTCTCAATGGACTACGACGTACCAAGTCGTTTTCCATTGCGCCATGGCCTTATAACACCGTCAACTACGTGTACAGGCCTCTAAAGGCTGTAATATGGCCTTTTGCAGCCTAATAAAGGCCTTACACGTAGATCACGTGGTTCCGCCCTCCGCAGGTTACCATCGGTCTAGTGTTCCACTCTCAATGGACTACGACGTACCAAGTCGTTTTCCATTGTGCCATGGCCTTATAACACCGTCAACTACGTGTACAGGCCTCTAAAGGCTGTAATATGGCCTTTTGCAGCCTAATAAAGGCCTTACACGTAGATCACGTGGTTCCGCGCCCTCCGCAGGTTACCATCGGTCTAGTGTTCCACTCTCAATGGACTACGACGTACCAAGTCGTTTTCCATTGTGCCATGGCCTTATAACACCGTCAACTACGTGTACAGGCCTCTAAAGGCTGTAATATGGCCTTTTGCAGCCTAATAAAGGCCTTACACGTAGATCACGTGGTTCCGCGCCTCCGCAGGTTACCATCGGTCTAGTGTTCCACTCTCAATGGACTACGACGTACCAAGTCGTTTTCCATTGTGCCATGGCCTTATAACACCGTCAACTACGTGTACAGGCCTCTAAAGGCTGTAATATGGCCTTTTGCAGCCTAATAAAGGCCTTACACGTAGATCACGTGGTTCCGCGCCTCCGCAGGTTACCATCGGTCTAGTGTTCCACTCTCAATGGACTACGACGTACCAAGTCGTTTTCCATTGTGCCATGGCCTTATAACACCGTCAACTACGTGTACAGGCCTCTAAAGGCTGTAATATGGCCTTTTGCAGCCTAATAAAGGCCTTACACGTAGATCACGTGGTTCCTCGCCCTCCGCAGGTTACCATCGGTCTAGTGTTCCACTCTCAATGGACTACGACGTACCAAGTCGTTTTCCATTGTGCCATGGCCTTATAACACCGTCAACTACGTGTACAGGCCTCTAAAGGCTGTAATATGGCCTTTTGCAGCCTAATAAAGGCCTTACACGTAGATCACGTGGTTCCGCGCCTCCGCAGGTTACCATCGGTCTAGTGTTCCACTCTCAATGGACTACGACGTACCAAGTCGTTTTCCATTGTGCCATGGCCTTATAACACCGTCAACTACGTGTACAGGCCTCTAAAGGCTGTAATATGGCCTTTTGCAGCCTAATAAAGGCCTTACACGTAGATCACGTGGTTCCTCGCCTCCGCAGGTTACCATCGGTCTAGTGTTCCACTCTCAATGGACTACGACGTACCAAGTCGTTTTCCATTGTGCCATGGCCTTATAACACCGTCAACTACGTGTACAGGCCTCTAAAGGCTGTAATATGGCCTTTTGCAGCCTAATAAAGGCCTTACACGTAGATCACGTGGTTCCTCGCCTCCGCAGGTTACCATCGGTCTAGTGTTCCACTCTCAATGGACTACGACGTACCAAGTCGTTTTCCATTGTGCCATGGCCTTATAACACCGTCAACTACGTGTACAGGCCTCTAAAGGCTGTAATATGGCCTTTTGCAGCCTAATAAAGGCCTTACACGTAGATCACGTGGTTCCGCGCCCTCCGCAGGTTACCATCGGTCTAGTGTTCCACTCTCAATGGACTACGACGTACCAAGTCGTTTTCCATTGTGCCATGGCCTTATAACACCGTCAACTACGTGTACAGGCCTCTAAAGGCTGTAATATGGCCTTTTGCAGCCTAATAAAGGCCTTACACGTAGATCACGTGGTTCCTCGCCCTCCGCAGGTTACCATCGGTCTAGTGTTCCACTCTCAATGGACTACGACGTACCAAGTCGTTTTCCATTGTGCCATGGCCTTATAACACCGTCAACTACGTGTACAGGCCTCTAAAGGCTGTAATATGGCCTTTTGCAGCCTAATAAAGGCCTTACACGTAGATCACGTGGTTCCGCGCCTCCGCAGGTTACCATCGGTCTAGTGTTCCACTCTCAATGGACTACGACGTACCAAGTCGTTTTCCATTGTGCCATGGCCTTATAACACCGTCAACTACGTGTACAGGCCTCTAAAGGCTGTAATATGGCCTTTTGCAGCCTAATAAAGGCCTTACACGTAGATCACGTGGTTCCTCGCCCTCCGCAGGTTACCATCGGTCTAGTGTTCCACTCTCAATGGACTACGACGTACCAAGTCGTTTTCCATTGTGCCATGGCCTTATAACACCGTCAACTACGTGTACAGGCCTCTAAAGGCTGTAATATGGCCTTTTGCAGCCTAATAAAGGCCTTACACGTAGATCACGTGGTTCCTCGCCCTCCGCAGGTTACCATCGGTCTAGTGTTCCACTCTCAATGGACTACGACGTACCAAGTCGTTTTCCATTGTGCCATGGCCTTATAACACCGTCAACTACGTGTACAGGCCTCTAAAGGCTGTAATATGGCCTTTTGCAGCCTAATAAAGGCCTTACACGTAGATCACGTGGTTCCTCGCCCTCCGCAGGTTACCATCGGTCTAGTGTTCCACTCTCAATGGACTACGACGTACCAAGTCGTTTTCCATTGTGCCATGGCCTTATAACACCGTCAACTACGTGTACAGGCCTCTAAAGGCTGTAATATGGCCTTTTGCAGCCTAATAAAGGCCTTACACGTAGATCACGTGGTTCCGCGCCCTCCGCAGGTTACCATCGGTCTAGTGTTCCACTCTCAATGGACTACGACGTACCAAGTCGTTTTCCATTGTGCCATGGCCTTATAACACCGTCAACTACGTGTACAGGCCTCTAAAGGCTGTAATATGGCCTTTTGCAGCCTAATAAAGGCCTTACACGTAGATCACGTGGTTCCGCGTCCGCAGGTTACCATCTCTAGTGTTCCACTCTCAATGGACTACGACGTACCAAGTCGTTTTCCATTGTGCCATGGCCTTATAACACCGTCAACTACGTGTACAGGCCTCTAAAGGCTGTAATATGGCCTTTTGCAGCCTAATAAAGGCCTTACACGTAGATCACGTGGTTCCGCCCTCCGCAGGTTACCATCGGTCTAGTGTTCCACTCTCAATGGACTACGACGTACCAAGTCGTTTTCCATTGTGCCATGGCCTTATAACACCGTCAACTACGTGTACAGGCCTCTAAAGGCTGTAATATGGCCTTTTGCAGCCTAATAAAGGCCTTACACGTAGATCACGTGGTTCCTCGCCCTCCGCAGGTTACCATCGGTCTAGTGTTCCACTCTCAATGGACTACGACGTACCAAGTCGTTTTCCATTGTGCCATGGCCTTATAACACCGTCAACTACGTGTACAGGCCTCTAAAGGCTGTAATATGGCCTTTTGCAGCCTAATAAAGGCCTTACACGTAGATCACGTGGTTCCTCGCCTCCGCAGGTTACCATCGGTCTAGTGTTCCACTCTCAATGGACTACGACGTACCAAGTCGTTTTCCATTGTGCCATGGCCTTATAACACCGTCAACTACGTGTACAGGCCTCTAAAGGCTGTAATATGGCCTTTTGCAGCCTAATAAAGGCCTTACACGTAGATCACGTGGTTCCGCGCCCTCCGCAGGTTACCATCGGTCTAGTGTTCCACTCTCAATGGACTACGACGTACCAAGTCGTTTTCCATTGTGCCATGGCCTTATAACACCGTCAACTACGTGTACAGGCCTCTAAAGGCTGTAATATGGCCTTTTGCAGCCTAATAAAGGCCTTACACGTAGATCACGTGGTTCCTCGCCCTCCGCAGGTTACCATCGGTCTAGTGTTCCACTCTCAATGGACTACGACGTACCAAGTCGTTTTCCATTGTGCCATGGCCTTATAACACCGTCAACTACGTGTACAGGCCTCTAAAGGCTGTAATATGGCCTTTTGCAGCCTAATAAAGGCCTTACACGTAGATCACGTGGTTCCGTCCGCAGGTTACCATCGGTCTAGTGTTCCACTCTCAATGGACTACGACGTACCAAGTCGTTTTCCATTGTGCCATGGCCTTATAACACCGTCAACTACGTGTACAGGCCTCTAAAGGCTGTAATATGGCCTTTTGCAGCCTAATAAAGGCCTTACACGTAGATCACGTGGTTCCTCGCCCTCCGCAGGTTACCATCGGTCTAGTGTTCCACTCTCAATGGACTACGACGTACCAAGTCGTTTTCCATTGTGCCATGGCCTTATAACACCGTCAACTACGTGTACAGGCCTCTAAAGGCTGTAATATGGCCTTTTGCAGCCTAATAAAGGCCTTACACGTAGATCACGTGGTTCCGCGCCCTGCAGGTTACCATCTCTAGTGTTCCACTCTCAATGGACTACGACGTACCAAGTCGTTTTCCATTGTGCCATGGCCTTATAACACCGTCAACTACGTGTACAGGCCTCTAAAGGCTGTAATATGGCCTTTTGCAGCCTAATAAAGGCCTTACACGTAGATCACGTGGTTCCGCCCTCCGCAGGTTACCATCGGTCTAGTGTTCCACTCTCAATGGACTACGACGTACCAAGTCGTTTTCCATTGTGCCATGGCCTTATAACACCGTCAACTACGTGTACAGGCCTCTAAAGGCTGTAATATGGCCTTTTGCAGCCTAATAAAGGCCTTACACGTAGATCACGTGGTTCCTCGCCCTCCGCAGGTTACCATCGGTCTAGTGTTCCACTCTCAATGGACTACGACGTACCAAGTCGTTTTCCATTGTGCCATGGCCTTATAACACCGTCAACTACGTGTACAGGCCTCTAAAGGCTGTAATATGGCCTTTTGCAGCCTAATAAAGGCCTTACACGTAGATCACGTGGTTCCGCCCTCCGCAGGTTACCATCGGTCTAGTGTTCCACTCTCAATGGACTACGACGTACCAAGTCGTTTTCCATTGTGCCATGGCCTTATAACACCGTCAACTACGTGTACAGGCCTCTAAAGGCTGTAATATGGCCTTTTGCAGCCTAATAAAGGCCTTACACGTAGATCACGTGGTTCCGCGTCCGCAGGTTACCATCGGTCTAGTGTTCCACTCTCAATGGACTACGACGTACCAAGTCGTTTTCCATTGTGCCATGGCCTTATAACACCGTCAACTACGTGTACAGGCCTCTAAAGGCTGTAATATGGCCTTTTGCAGCCTAATAAAGGCCTTACACGTAGATCACGTGGTTCCTCGCCCTCCGCAGGTTACCATCGGTCTAGTGTTCCACTCTCAATGGACTACGACGTACCAAGTCGTTTTCCATTGTGCCATGGCCTTATAACACCGTCAACTACGTGTACAGGCCTCTAAAGGCTGTAATATGGCCTTTTGCAGCCTAATAAAGGCCTTACACGTAGATCACGTGGTTCCGCGCTCCGCAGGTTACCATCGGTCTACCACTCTCAATGGACTACGACGTAAAGTCGTTTTCCATTGTGCCATGGCCTTATAACACCGTCAACTACGTGTACAGGCCTCTAAAGGCTGTAATATGGCCTTTTGCAGCCTAATAAAGGCCTTACACGTAGATCACGTGGTTCCGCCCTCCGCAGGTTACCATCGGTCTAGTGTTCCACTCTCAATGGACTACGACGTACCAAGTCGTTTTCCATTGTGCCATGGCCTTATAACACCGTCAACTACGTGTACAGGCCTCTAAAGGCTGTAATATGGCCTTTTGCAGCCTAATAAAGGCCTTACACGTAGATCACGTGGTTCCTCGCCCTCCGCAGGTTACCATCGGTCTAGTGTTCCACTCTCAATGGACTACGACGTACCAAGTCGTTTTCCATTGTGCCATGGCCTTATAACACCGTCAACTACGTGTACAGGCCTCTAAAGGCTGTAATATGGCCTTTTGCAGCCTAATAAAGGCCTTACACGTAGATCACGTGGTTCCGCCCTCCGCAGGTTACCATCGGTCTAGTGTTCCACTCTCAATGGACTACGACGTACCAAGTCGTTTTCCATTGTGCCATGGCCTTATAACACCGTCAACTACGTGTACAGGCCTCTAAAGGCTGTAATATGGCCTTTTGCAGCCTAATAAAGGCCTTACACGTAGATCACGTGGTTCCTCCGCAGGTTACCATCGGTCTAGTGTTCCACTCTCAATGGACTACGACGTACCAAGTCGTTTTCCATTGTGCCATGGCCTTATAACACCGTCAACTACGTGTACAGGCCTCTAAAGGCTGTAATATGGCCTTTTGCAGCCTAATAAAGGCCTTACACGTAGATCACGTGGTTCCGCCCTCCGCAGGTTACCATCGGTCTAGTGTTCCACTCTCAATGGACTACGACGTACCAAGTCGTTTTCCATTGTGCCATGGCCTTATAACACCGTCAACTACGTGTACAGGCCTCTAAAGGCTGTAATATGGCCTTTTGCAGCCTAATAAAGGCCTTACACGTAGATCACGTGGTTCCTCGCCCTCCGCAGGTTACCATCGGTCTAGTGTTCCACTCTCAATGGACTACGACGTACCAAGTCGTTTTCCATTGTGCCATGGCCTTATAACACCGTCAACTACGTGTACAGGCCTCTAAAGGCTGTAATATGGCCTTTTGCAGCCTAATAAAGGCCTTACACGTAGATCACGTGGTTCCGCCCTCCGCAGGTTACCATCGGTCTAGTGCTTCCACTCTCAATGGACTACGACGTACCAAGTCGTTTTCCATTGTGCCATGGCCTTATAACACCGTCAACTACGTGTACAGGCCTCTAAAGGCTGTAATATGGCCTTTTGCAGCCTAATAAAGGCCTTACACGTAGATCACGTGGTTCCGCCCTCCGCAGGTTACCATCGGTCTAGTGCTTCCACTCTCAATGGACTACGACGTACCAAGTCGTTTTCCATTGTGCCATGGCCTTATAACACCGTCAACTACGTGTACAGGCCTCTAAAGGCTGTAATATGGCCTTTTGCAGCCTAATAAAGGCCTTACACGTAGATCACGTGGTTCCTCGCCCTCCGCAGGTTACCATCGGTCTAGTGTTCCACTCTCAATGGACTACGACGTACCAAGTCGTTTTCCATTGTGCCATGGCCTTATAACACCGTCAACTACGTGTACAGGCCTCTAAAGGCTGTAATATGGCCTTTTGCAGCCTAATAAAGGCCTTACACGTAGATCACGTGGTTCCGCGCGCCTCCGCAGGTTACCATCGGTCTAGTGTTCCACTCTCAATGGACTACGACGTACCAAGTCGTTTTCCATTGTGCCATGGCCTTATAACACCGTCAACTACGTGTACAGGCCTCTAAAGGCTGTAATATGGCCTTTTGCAGCCTAATAAAGGCCTTACACGTAGATCACGTGGTTCCGCGTCCGCAGGTTACCATCTCTAGTGTTCCACTCTCAATGGACTACGACGTACCAAGTCGTTTTCCATTGTGCCATGGCCTTATAACACCGTCAACTACGTGTACAGGCCTCTAAAGGCTGTAATATGGCCTTTTGCAGCCTAATAAAGGCCTTACACGTAGATCACGTGGTTCCGCCTCCGCAGGTTACCATCGGTCTAGTGTTCCACTCTCAATGGACTACGACGTACCAAGTCGTTTTCCATTGTGCCATGGCCTTATAACACCGTCAACTACGTGTACAGGCCTCTAAAGGCTGTAATATGGCCTTTTGCAGCCTAATAAAGGCCTTACACGTAGATCACGTGGTTCCTCGCCCTCCGCAGGTTACCATCGGTCTAGTGTTCCACTCTCAATGGACTACGACGTACCAAGTCGTTTTCCATTGTGCCATGGCCTTATAACACCGTCAACTACGTGTACAGGCCTCTAAAGGCTGTAATATGGCCTTTTGCAGCCTAATAAAGGCCTTACACGTAGATCACGTGGTTCCGCCCCTCCGCAGGTTACCATCGGTCTAGTGTTCCACTCTCAATGGACTACGACGTACCAAGTCGTTTTCCATTGTGCCATGGCCTTATAACACCGTCAACTACGTGTACAGGCCTCTAAAGGCTGTAATATGGCCTTTTGCAGCCTAATAAAGGCCTTACACGTAGATCACGTGGTTCCTCGCCCTCCGCAGGTTACCATCGGTCTAGTGTTCCACTCTCAATGGACTACGACGTACCAAGTCGTTTTCCATTGTGCCATGGCCTTATAACACCGTCAACTACGTGTACAGGCCTCTAAAGGCTGTAATATGGCCTTTTGCAGCCTAATAAAGGCCTTACACGTAGATCACGTGGTTCCGCGCTCCGCAGGTTACCATCGGTCTAGTGTTCCACTCTCAATGGACTACGACGTACCAAGTCGTTTTCCATTGTGCCATGGCCTTATAACACCGTCAACTACGTGTACAGGCCTCTAAAGGCTGTAATATGGCCTTTTGCAGCCTAATAAAGGCCTTACACGTAGATCACGTGGTTCCGCGCCCTCCGCAGGTTACCATCGGTCTAGTGTTCCACTCTCAATGGACTACGACGTACCAAGTCGTTTTCCATTGTGCCATGGCCTTATAACACCGTCAACTACGTGTACAGGCCTCTAAAGGCTGTAATATGGCCTTTTGCAGCCTAATAAAGGCCTTACACGTAGATCACGTGGTTCCGCCCTCCGCAGGTTACCATCGGTCTAGTGTTCCACTCTCAATGGACTACGACGTACCAAGTCGTTTTCCATTGTGCCATGGCCTTATAACACCGTCAACTACGTGTACAGGCCTCTAAAGGCTGTAATATGGCCTTTTGCAGCCTAATAAAGGCCTTACACGTAGATCACGTGGTTCCCGCCCTCCGCAGGTTACCATCGGTCTAGTGTTCCACTCTCAATGGACTACGACGTACCAAGTCGTTTTCCATTGTGCCATGGCCTTATAACACCGTCAACTACGTGTACAGGCCTCTAAAGGCTGTAATATGGCCTTTTGCAGCCTAATAAAGGCCTTACACGTAGATCACGTGGTTCCTCGCCCTCCGCAGGTTACCATCGGTCTAGTGTTCCACTCTCAATGGACTACGACGTACCAAGTCGTTTTCCATTGTGCCATGGCCTTATAACACCGTCAACTACGTGTACAGGCCTCTAAAGGCTGTAATATGGCCTTTTGCAGCCTAATAAAGGCCTTACACGTAGATCACGTGGTTCCTCGCCCTCCGCAGGTTACCATCGGTCTAGTGTTCCACTCTCAATGGACTACGACGTACCAAGTCGTTTTCCATTGTGCCATGGCCTTATAACACCGTCAACTACGTGTACAGGCCTCTAAAGGCTGTAATATGGCCTTTTGCAGCCTAATAAAGGCCTTACACGTAGATCACGTGGTTCCTCGCCCTCCGCAGGTTACCATCGGTCTAGTGTTCCACTCTCAATGGACTACGACGTACCAAGTCGTTTTCCATTGTGCCATGGCCTTATAACACCGTCAACTACGTGTACAGGCCTCTAAAGGCTGTAATATGGCCTTTTGCAGCCTAATAAAGGCCTTACACGTAGATCACGTGGTTCCGCCCTCCGCAGGTTACCATCTCTAGTGTTCCACTCTCAATGGACTACGACGTACCAAGTCGTTTTCCATTGTGCCATGGCCTTATAACACCGTCAACTACGTGTACAGGCCTCTAAAGGCTGTAATATGGCCTTTTGCAGCCTAATAAAGGCCTTACACGTAGATCACGTGGTTCCGCCCTCCGCAGGTTACCATCGGTCTAGTGTTCCACTCTCAATGGACTACGACGTACCAAGTCGTTTTCCATTGTGCCATGGCCTTATAACACCGTCAACTACGTGTACAGGCCTCTAAAGGCTGTAATATGGCCTTTTGCAGCCTAATAAAGGCCTTACACGTAGATCACGTGGTTCCGCGCTCCGCAGGTTACCATCGGTCTAGTGCTTCCACTCTCAATGGACTACGACGTACCAAGTCGTTTTCCATTGTGCCATGGCCTTATAACACCGTCAACTACGTGTACAGGCCTCTAAAGGCTGTAATATGGCCTTTTGCAGCCTAATAAAGGCCTTACACGTAGATCACGTGGTTCCGCCCTCCGCAGGTTACCATCGGTCTAGTGTTCCACTCTCAATGGACTACGACGTACCAAGTCGTTTTCCATTGTGCCATGGCCTTATAACACCGTCAACTACGTGTACAGGCCTCTAAAGGCTGTAATATGGCCTTTTGCAGCCTAATAAAGGCCTTACACGTAGATCACGTGGTTCCGCCCTCCGCAGGTTACCATCGGTCTAGTGCTTCCACTCTCAATGGACTACGACGTACCAAGTCGTTTTCCATTGTGCCATGGCCTTATAACACCGTCAACTACGTGTACAGGCCTCTAAAGGCTGTAATATGGCCTTTTGCAGCCTAATAAAGGCCTTACACGTAGATCACGTGGTTCCGCGCCCTCCGCAGGTTACCATCGGTCTAGTGTTCCACTCTCAATGGACTACGACGTACCAAGTCGTTTTCCATTGTGCCATGGCCTTATAACACCGTCAACTACGTGTACAGGCCTCTAAAGGCTGTAATATGGCCTTTTGCAGCCTAATAAAGGCCTTACACGTAGATCACGTGGTTCCTCGCGCCTCCGCAGGTTACCATCGGTCTAGTGTTCCACTCTCAATGGACTACGACGTACCAAGTCGTTTTCCATTGTGCCATGGCCTTATAACACCGTCAACTACGTGTACAGGCCTCTAAAGGCTGTAATATGGCCTTTTGCAGCCTAATAAAGGCCTTACACGTAGATCACGTGGTTCCGCGCCCTCCGCAGGTTACCATCGGTCTAGTGTTCCACTCTCAATGGACTACGACGTACCAAGTCGTTTTCCATTGTGCCATGGCCTTATAACACCGTCAACTACGTGTACAGGCCTCTAAAGGCTGTAATATGGCCTTTTGCAGCCTAATAAAGGCCTTACACGTAGATCACGTGGTTCCGCCTCCGCAGGTTACCATCGGTCTAGTGTTCCACTCTCAATGGACTACGACGTACCAAGTCGTTTTCCATTGTGCCATGGCCTTATAACACCGTCAACTACGTGTACAGGCCTCTAAAGGCTGTAATATGGCCTTTTGCAGCCTAATAAAGGCCTTACACGTAGATCACGTGGTTCCGCGTCCGCAGGTTACCATCGGTCTAGTGTTCCACTCTCAATGGACTACGACGTACCAAGTCGTTTTCCATTGTGCCATGGCCTTATAACACCGTCAACTACGTGTACAGGCCTCTAAAGGCTGTAATATGGCCTTTTGCAGCCTAATAAAGGCCTTACACGTAGATCACGTGGTTCCGCGCCCTCCGCAGGTTACCATCGGTCTAGTGTTCCACTCTCAATGGACTACGACGTACCAAGTCGTTTTCCATTGTGCCATGGCCTTATAACACCGTCAACTACGTGTACAGGCCTCTAAAGGCTGTAATATGGCCTTTTGCAGCCTAATAAAGGCCTTACACGTAGATCACGTGGTTCCTCGCCCTCCGCAGGTTACCATCGGTCTAGTGCTTCCACTCTCAATGGACTACGACGTCCAAGTCGTTTTCCATTGTGCCATGGCCTTATAACACCGTCAACTACGTGTACAGGCCTCTAAAGGCTGTAATATGGCCTTTTGCAGCCTAATAAAGGCCTTACACGTAGATCACGTGGTTCCTCGCGCTCCGCAGGTTACCATCGGTCTAGTGCTTCCACTCTCAATGGACTACGACGTACCAAGTCGTTTTCCATTGTGCCATGGCCTTATAACACCGTCAACTACGTGTACAGGCCTCTAAAGGCTGTAATATGGCCTTTTGCAGCCTAATAAAGGCCTTACACGTAGATCACGTGGTTCCGCGCCCTCCGCAGGTTACCATCGGTCTAGTGTTCCACTCTCAATGGACTACGACGTCCAAGTCGTTTTCCATTGTGCCATGGCCTTATAACACCGTCAACTACGTGTACAGGCCTCTAAAGGCTGTAATATGGCCTTTTGCAGCCTAATAAAGGCCTTACACGTAGATCACGTGGTTCCCGCCCTCCGCAGGTTACCATCGGTCTAGTGTTCCACTCTCAATGGACTACGACGTACCAAGTCGTTTTCCATTGTGCCATGGCCTTATAACACCGTCAACTACGTGTACAGGCCTCTAAAGGCTGTAATATGGCCTTTTGCAGCCTAATAAAGGCCTTACACGTAGATCACGTGGTTCCGCGCCTCCGCAGGTTACCATCGGTCTAGTGTTCCACTCTCAATGGACTACGACGTACCAAGTCGTTTTCCATTGTGCCATGGCCTTATAACACCGTCAACTACGTGTACAGGCCTCTAAAGGCTGTAATATGGCCTTTTGCAGCCTAATAAAGGCCTTACACGTAGATCACGTGGTTCCTCGCGCTCCGCAGGTTACCATCGGTCTAGTGTTCCACTCTCAATGGACTACGACGTACCAAGTCGTTTTCCATTGTGCCATGGCCTTATAACACCGTCAACTACGTGTACAGGCCTCTAAAGGCTGTAATATGGCCTTTTGCAGCCTAATAAAGGCCTTACACGTAGATCACGTGGTTCCGCGCTCCAGGTTACCATCGGTCTAGTGTTCCACTCTCAATGGACTACGACGTCCAAGTCGTTTTCCATTGTGCCATGGCCTTATAACACCGTCAACTACGTGTACAGGCCTCTAAAGGCTGTAATATGGCCTTTTGCAGCCTAATAAAGGCCTTACACGTAGATCACGTGGTTCCGCCCTCCGCAGGTTACCATCGGTCTAGTGTTCCACTCTCAATGGACTACGACGTACCAAGTCGTTTTCCATTGTGCCATGGCCTTATAACACCGTCAACTACGTGTACAGGCCTCTAAAGGCTGTAATATGGCCTTTTGCAGCCTAATAAAGGCCTTACACGTAGATCACGTGGTTCCTCGCCTCCGCAGGTTACCATCGGTCTAGTGTTCCACTCTCAATGGACTACGACGTACCAAGTCGTTTTCCATTGTGCCATGGCCTTATAACACCGTCAACTACGTGTACAGGCCTCTAAAGGCTGTAATATGGCCTTTTGCAGCCTAATAAAGGCCTTACACGTAGATCACGTGGTTCCTCGCCCTCCGCAGGTTACCATCGGTCTAGTGTTTCCACTCTCAATGGACTACGACGTACCAAGTCGTTTTCCATTGTGCCATGGCCTTATAACACCGTCAACTACGTGTACAGGCCTCTAAAGGCTGTAATATGGCCTTTTGCAGCCTAATAAAGGCCTTACACGTAGATCACGTGGTTCCTCGCCCTCCGCAGGTTACCATCGGTCTAGTGTTCCACTCTCAATGGACTACGACGTACCAAGTCGTTTTCCATTGTGCCATGGCCTTATAACACCGTCAACTACGTGTACAGGCCTCTAAAGGCTGTAATATGGCCTTTTGCAGCCTAATAAAGGCCTTACACGTAGATCACGTGGTTCCGCGCCTCCGCAGGTTACCATCGGTCTAGTGTTCCACTCTCAATGGACTACGACGTACCAAGTCGTTTTCCATTGTGCCATGGCCTTATAACACCGTCAACTACGTGTACAGGCCTCTAAAGGCTGTAATATGGCCTTTTGCAGCCTAATAAAGGCCTTACACGTAGATCACGTGGTTCCGCCGCCTCCGCAGGTTACCATCGGTCTAGTGCTTCCACTCTCAATGGACTACGACGTACCAAGTCGTTTTCCATTGTGCCATGGCCTTATAACACCGTCAACTACGTGTACAGGCCTCTAAAGGCTGTAATATGGCCTTTTGCAGCCTAATAAAGGCCTTACACGTAGATCACGTGGTTCCGCGCCTCCGCAGGTTACCATCGGTCTAGTGCTTCCACTCTCAATGGACTACGACGTCCAAGTCGTTTTCCATTGTGCCATGGCCTTATAACACCGTCAACTACGTGTACAGGCCTCTAAAGGCTGTAATATGGCCTTTTGCAGCCTAATAAAGGCCTTACACGTAGATCACGTGGTTCCGCGCGCCTCCGCAGGTTACCATCGGTCTAGTGTTTCCACTCTCAATGGACTACGACGTACCAAGTCGTTTTCCATTGTGCCATGGCCTTATAACACCGTCAACTACGTGTACAGGCCTCTAAAGGCTGTAATATGGCCTTTTGCAGCCTAATAAAGGCCTTACACGTAGATCACGTGGTTCCGCGCGCCTCCGCAGGTTACCATCGGTCTAGTGTTTCCACTCTCAATGGACTACGACGTACCAAGTCGTTTTCCATTGTGCATGGCCTTATAACACCGTCAACTACGTGTACAGGCCTCTAAAGGCTGTAATATGGCCTTTTGCAGCCTAATAAAGGCCTTACACGTAGATCACGTGGTTCCGCGCCTCCGCAGGTTACCATCGTGTTTCCACTCTCAATGGACTACGACGTACCAAGTCGTTTTCCATTGTGCCATGGCCTTATAACACCGTCAACACGTGTACAGGCCTCTAAAGGCTGTAATATGGCCTTTTGCAGCCTAATAAAGGCCTTACACGTAGATCACGTGGTTCCGCGC
>JASGCC010002355.1:0-28869 GCA_030067915.1 Hydractinia echinata
CTCAGCAGGAAAATATTTGACTTCTTTATAAACAACT
The DNA here is from genome assembly GCA_030067915.1 of Hydractinia echinata. Lineage (NCBI taxonomy): Eukaryota > Metazoa > Cnidaria > Hydrozoa > Anthoathecata > Hydractiniidae > Hydractinia > Hydractinia echinata. Next base: position 38 of record JASGCC010002355.1, read on the forward strand.
TGCGGTATCGAGAGTTAATGGTATTTTTTAACCTCATACCTGATCACGAATGGGTGAAATAGCTGCTGAATTAACTGGTCGGTCTGTTTTATAAGTTTTTAACGACTGCATACTTTCAATATCGAATAACTTGGCAAAATTATCCTTTGATGCTGTGATGATCATCATTTCATCAGCACTTTTTTGCATATCATTCACTTTATCTGCATGTGGTTTCACGCTTCGAAGTTTATCTCCTGTCTGTAAAAACCAAATAAAAATAAGCTAAATATTTGTGAAATGAAGGTCAAAACATTAAATCAAAGTTTAAAATGCATACCTTACTACACCATTTTGTTATTGTCCCATTCTCATGTCCTGTGATGACATATTTATCTAAAGGTCCCCACACTGCAGCTGTTACTTTAGAATCCTCAACTGGAATCGTCAAATAAGGAGACGGTGTTCCTTAAAAGATGCAAAACATTAACATTAAATTAATGTAACCATTCGGGAGAAAAGAGTAAAAAAAAAAATTCTTTATATTTATGTAAACAGAATTGTTACTAAATGAGAAACACCAACCTCCTGACAAGGCATCATTCACATCATAAAACCGCACTTCACATGTTTGACCCATGGATCGATCAGTCGAGTAGAACAATTGTTTACCACTGTACGAGAAACTACATGTACGAACAGCAGAACCTGTCTCAAAATTAACAAGGTCTTTACCCGTTTCGATATCCCATATTTTCGCTGAATTATCTGCAGAGCCTGTAAGCAGGTATTTTGTATCCCCTTCTCAATTGTCAAGGAAAAAAAATACACACCAGAACAGAGTTTAACATTTAAGTAATGTTAGGTTTCCCTTATGTTTTTTAACAACGCATGTAAAATTAAGAATGAAAACAGGCACAAAGTTCACCACGTTTTTATAAAGTTACAATATTTACATTCCTTAATCAATTTTCTACTGTTAAACCAATGTGATTTCATTCATATGCAATCCCTTACATTGCTTAGTACATTCTGCTGTCGACTCTTGCTCTTTTTTAAATTTTATAAAATTTAACCATTGCTTTGGCTTAAAAAACTAGCAAACATATTGAGACGAGATCAACATTATTTAAGTCAGGAGCAAGAATCCTTTGCTGGACAATAAACATTGTCGGTGACAGCCAGATTGAAGTCAGACATCAATTGGGTGTGTCGAAAAAATGCAAAAACTTAAGGCTGAATTACACGATCCCTTTAAATGAAGGTTTAAACCTATTGTAAGTTGTTTTGTGGTAAAAAGTGAAAAAGTGAGTGCCTTTGTTTTGAAGAAATTTGTGGCGTAAATATACAGAATACACAGTTTACAAAGCAAAAAATTAATATGAGGAATAGTTTTAGCAAACATGCCAAAAAGTTAAAAAACTGAACAAACTAAGGAATTTATCTCTAAGTGACAAGAAAATAATTGTTTGTGGAAGGCAAACACCAGTTCCTATCGAAATAGGGATAAAAGAAAGTCTCATATGGTAATTTTAATCCTGTCTTCCTTTTCAAATTCTGCCCATCATGTCCCCCATATGTCCCCCTTTTTGCAGCCATGGTTTTACCCAAACCCTTCTTCTTTTTTTCAATTTTTTCGTTTTTTCATGAGAACAGCAATTATTTAGGCTGCGGCAGCAACTGTTTCTGCATTACTTGACATAATGAAAGAGATACAAAATTTAAGTTCCACCCCTTTATGTAATTAGGTGCATCTCAGGTTTAAACGTTCCTTTAAAGGGATTGTCTATTTCAGCCTTTTGTTATTGTTCTGTTTACAAAGAAATAAAAAACTATATACTTTACGGATAAAACCTTTTCCCCTTAAAAATATGATAAAATCAATTTATATTTTTACTGTTTAGGTTAAGGATCTCTGTGGCCGAGATCAGCAAAAAGCGAGGACTGCAACCCTTTTATTATAAATGTTCACTTAGAATAATTATATAATAAATAAGTATATAATTTTGGCTTAAGTGATTTGAGCAGCACAAATCATAATATTACTTTTAAAAATAAAACACAATTATTTAAATGAAAATGATATAGATATTCTTACAAGGAGAGTGTGTTTATAGTTCTAAAAGGATACAACTTGGATCAAGACACCACACTGCTCCTCCATGACCCATGAATGTACCAAGTCTCTCTCCATTTATAGAATACCATACTGTAGGTCGATTATCTTTTGCTGATGAAAACAACAAATCACCTTCTCGGTTATACTTAATTTGGGTGATTGAACGCTCATGTCCATGAAGGAGAAGAGGTTTCTAAACAAAGTATAAACTTCATTCTCATTGAATGTGAAAGAAATTAAAGCTGTGGAAAAACCATTTTAAACACACAATACAACTACCTTAAGGTGGCAGTAACCCTTTTTAAGCTGTTAATACAACTGTACTATTTACTCAGTGTTTTATGTAAAAAAAAATATTTACTATTTCTTCAAAACATCTACATTTAGCAAAATTTATTCAATTAGAAGAATTTTAATAACGATATTGGGGGAGGGTGTTATTTTTTTTAAAAAAACATTGTTTCGTCTGCTAATACGCACATAAACTGAATAAATGCGCTAAGAAAAACAGCTCTTCCTCTTTTTTTTTTTTTTTTTTACTTTAAAGTTTATTAATCGTATATGGCAAAAAAAATATAGGTACGATAAATTGCTCATCATAGCACATCTGAATTGAACTACACGTGCGAATTTCAGCATATGCACTAAAATATTCTGGACAGTATGCAGCCGGTCCAGGGGTTTTCCACAGTATGTACCAACAATCCACCAATATGACAAAACCAGATGAAAAAAACAGAAATTGTGAACAATACACTTTCGCAGCAAGTGAATAGCTGGTCAGACTGTGTTGATCGAATTAAACAGTCTTAACCGTTCTATTTATTTACATTTAATTGTATATACCAAAGAGAATTATTCATAAATATGCACTAGGACCTGTTACAATATAAAGCTGTTGGTAAATTGAGCACATGTGAAAAAAATATACATACCACGAGTGCAAAATTACAGATCAGATTTTTAAATTTAGTTTTGAAGAGAAAGTTTCAGGGCACATTAACAGAAGTGTTAAGTGCAGAAGACAAGTGTCAAAACACTGAAAGGAAGTGTTAAAATACCGAAGAGAATTGTTTGAATCATAGAAGAGAAGTATTTTTAAATTCGAAAAAAGTGAGCCATCGTTGATGCTCACTAAAAACAGGCTTTGGGGATTTTTTCTCCCACCCCCTTCTTTTTGCAGAAAAATTCTGTGCAACCCGATGAATGTGTTGTTGAAGAATAAACAAAAAAGGTTTGGGTGTAAACTTTGAAGATTTGTTTTACTAGGTAGCTAACTTTGTGAAAACCTGCATTCTTCCACACCATAGAACCGTTTAGACCCCCATAGCCCTCTGATATAAAAAAATGTTTGACAGCGAATTTTTGCTGCACTGAAGGCCAGTTTTGATGGTGAAACAAAAATCACAGAAAAAATCGGAAGTATCACACACGTGTGACGTTGAACTTTAATACTTTTAAACTTTTTTCTTCTGTAATACTTTTAAATGTAAGTGTTTGAAAAAATGTAAACCTTCAAATATTGTTCAGAGAATACCTGTTCACCACCTCTGGGGTGTCTGTTAATCATGTTTGTTAGGAAAGTATGATCGCTAGGATTTAGAAAATATCGATCTTACGATCGCTAAATATGAAAAGATTATTTTAAGTGCTGGCATGGTTGTCATTTGGAGAAAAATAACTAAGAAATAATTTTTTTTGACAATAATGGAATATTATAAAGTAATGATTTTCATTATCGTTATCATCATAAGCCACCATTCAACTTTCCGTAATTTAATTTACATTTTTTTGTTCTACAAGTACAAAGTTTAATAAATGACTCCATTTACAACATTATCATACATGGGTTAAAATTCCCGCCGTGAACATAACTGGAACTTATACTATATTTGTTCCCAATGCCAAAACAGCAACCTCTGCATGGTGTACAGGGGAAAATAAATTTTGTTTATACTATTTTGTTTATACTTATTTATTGCATGGGTGCTTTTTTCTTGTTTAATGGAACTGGTGTGGTATGTTTTTTAACGAAATCTAGTTTTTATAAAAATTAGTAAGTTGGAAAAAGTTGGTATGTTTTGTGCGATCTAAAATCACTACGCCAAAATTTTGTCGTTGTCAGGATCTGTCTCACGTCATTTACGATGGCAAAAACTGAATGTCATCATGGATTCACTCACTCATTCACACTCACTATCTGGTTTAACGTCCTTGGTTTCCCACGCTTGAGGGTTGGACAGCATGCTGTTTTCTTGGATTTATCAGATTTCTCCACCCTTCTCTATCTTGAGCTGCTCCCTTTTCCAAATTCAAACAGGCAAGGTCTTTTTTTATGCAATGAATGCATCCATTTTTTCTTTTGACCACCTTTACTGTTTGTCCCAGGTATCTTGTGTCATTATGTTCATTATATCTTTTAGGTTTAGATGTACGGCTTTATGCCATAATTAAAAATAAAGATCTGTTCACATTCTGGTAGCAGAGGCTAGTTAAGAAGATGACAACTGGAATAATACAATGGCACAAAAGTATGGATTGCCCCAATTTTCTGAAGATGGGGATTTTGATGCATGGGTACATGATCTGGAATTATGGGAAGTAGTTACAGAACTTCCAAAGAAGAAACAAGGGCCAGTTGTTTATTTGAGTTTAAATTTAACAGTATGTCAGGCATGTTCAGCCTTAACGAAAGGAATTGAATGAAGAAGATGGTTTAAATAAACTTGTTAATAAATTAAGAGAACTTTATGGTATTACTGAAGATCAAGCAATGTTCAATGCCTACGAAAAATTTGAGACCTTTCACCGTTCCAAGACAATGTCGATTGGTGATTATGTAAATGAATTTGAACAGCTGAATCAAAAACTTAAGAGTTTTAAAATTGAGTTACCAACTGCAGTTCTTGCATATCAACTACTAAAAAATGCAGATTTACTGAAAGCTACACGTGAACTAACACGTGCTACGGTTCCTTCCCTCACATACGACTCTATGAAAAAACAGATAAAAGCCATTTATGATCAATGTGCTAAAAGTGAAAGAAGTACAGACAGTAATGATATTGGTGTTGAGCAAGAAGTATTATATGGTCAAAAGTTTGACAGACGACGTTTTAACAATTGGAACACTCGTGGACGTGGCAGAGGTGGTAAATATTTCAGTGCTAAAAGAAGCCAGTACAACCCTAATGGTCCTGATGGACATCCATTGCAATGTCACCATTGCAAATCTATAATGCATTTCATGAATGACTGTCCTGATAAGAATAAAGGAAGCAAAGGACAGGATGAAGTACATGTGCAGTTTTTTGCAAAGGGTGTGGAACAATGCTTTATGGAGCAAGTCGTCTGAGTCTTTGCAGGATGTTCATCGACAGTTTGTGGTAAAAATTGGCTTGACTGTTACATAGACACTTTGCCAGAAGGGACAGCTTTAGCTGAAAGTAAGAGTAACAAGTCCTTTAAATTTGGGCCAGGTGGAAGCTTCCCCTCAGTTAAACAAGTTAATATCCCTGTTAATATGGCTGGAATGCAAGCCCATATTCTTACTGATGTTGTCGATTGTGAATTACCGTTATTGTTATCAAAACAGAGTCTGAAAGCAGCTAATAGCCAACTTGATTTTGTTAATGATAAAGTCACTATGTTTGGAAGAGACATTCCTTTACAACACACGTCAAATGGCCATTACTGTATACCTCTTACTATGTTTGGAAGAGGTATACAGGTATACCTAAGCAAGTTGCTGTTAACAAAACATCTCAGGGTGAAAATGCCACCAGAGTTATATTCACAGTCAACGATCTCACTGTAAAATCACCTGAAGAGAAATGCAAAATAGCTAAAAAGCCTCACAAGCAGTTTGGACATCCCATAGACAGCAGCAAACTGAAAACTCTTCTCCAAGATGCAAATGTTGAAGATAAAGAATTATTTCAGCAAATTGACAATGTTACAAACTCTTGTGACACATGCAGTAGATATATGAAGGCTCGATCAAGGCCAATTGTCTCACTACCAATGGCCTCAGATGTCAATGAATGCCTTGCCATGGACCTAAAATTCCTGACAGTTAATCATAAAAAGTTAACCATACTTCATATGATTGATGTGTTCTCTAGATACAGTGCATCAACAATTATCAAATCCAAGAATAAGGAAATTATCATAGACGCAATTCTCAAACACTGGGTTGCTATTTTTGGCACACCAAACTCGATTTTTTCAGACAATGGAGGGGAGTTCAACAATGTGCTCTTAAGAGATGTAGCAGAACTGTTAAACACAAGAGTTTATACAACAGCAGCAGAAGCTCCATGGTCAAATGGTGTATGTGAGCGTCATAATGCCATCCTGGCAAATATGATTTTGAAAATTGTCGACAACACTAGTTGTTCTGTTAAAAATGCACTTACATGGGCCACTTGTGCCAAGAATGCGTTGCATAATAACCGTGGATTCAGTCCCAATCAATTTGTATTTGGACGCAATCCAAATCTCCCATCTGTGCTTACAGCCAAGCCTCCTGCTCTTCGAACAGTTACACCCAGTCAATTAATTGCGAATCATCTGAATGCCCTGCATGCTGCTCGCAAAGCATTCATTGAAAGTGAATCTTCAAGGAGAATTAAAACAGCACTCAGTCATCAAACACGGACATACCAGCAAAGATTTTTACAATGGTGAATTGGTATACTATAAGCGACGTGGAGAGAAAGAGTGGAGAGGATCTGGTGTAGTCCTTGACAGTGATGGAAAACAGGTCCTTGTTAAACATGGAGGAACTTAAGTTCGAGTAAGTCCTTGTCACTTGCAATCAGTGAAGGGACACCGTAGTTGTCAGGAAAGCACAAGTGGAAACCCTCAAGTGAAGAAAACTACAACCAAAAAAGAAGATTGTGTTGATGAGATTTCAAACAGCATAGCGAATGGGTTGCTTGAAAGCGTGAACGATTTTGATATCAACACATTATCAGAAGTTGTACTTGATGACATTCCTAGTGATGCCGTAAATACAAATGAGATCCCTGCTATTTCCCATGCTCAGGTTGAAACAACACATAAATCAAGCATTGAGCAAGAAGTTGCTAACACACCTTGCAATGAACAGTCATTGACAGTGACTCTTCCAAAAGCCAGGGACAGGGTTAGGTTTATTGATCCTGATACTAATAAACTTGCTGAATTTATGGTTGTTAGTCGTGCTGGTAAAGTAGGAAAATCTGGAGTTGGAGCATATAAGAATTGGTTGAATGTCAAAGATGTTAAAACCACAGCCATGAAATCAATTGACTTTGAAAACATTTTGCATTGGGAAAAGGTAAACACAGAGTCAGTATATAATGTAGAAACGTCATGTGATGTTAGTGAAGCTCAACATAAAGAATTAACTAAATGGCGTGATTACAATGTTTATGATGAAGTTGAAGACAAAGGGCAAGACATAATCACAACCGCTGGGTGATAACTGAGAAAAGTCATGATGGTAAAACAGAAATTAAAGCACGATTAGTGGCTCGAGGTTTTGAGGAGGACACTATTGGTATAAGAACAGACTCGCCAACTGTAAACAAGGAGAACTTTCGTCTTGTGTGTAATATTGGTGCAACCCATGGATGGAGAATTCACAGTCTTGATATTAAAGCTGCGTTTCTTCAAGGTGCCAAGATTGATAGAGCCGTACATCTTCTTCCGCCACCAGAAGCTAACACAGACAAGTTGTGGAAACTAAAAACACCTGTTTATGGCTTGTGCGACGCTTCACGCGCTTGGTATGAGACATTATCTAACGAATTCGATAAAGTTGGAGCTACAAGAAGCATTTATGACAATGCATTATTTTTCTGGAGAAAAGAAACTTCACTTGAAGGTGTAATTTGCTGTCATGTTGACGATTGCTTCTTCGTTGGAAGTGATTTGTTTCATGACACTGTCATTGCACATTTACGTAAGACATTCTCACTTAGTAAAGAAAACTCAAAGTCGTTTAACTTTTTGGGATTAGAAATTGAACAAGAGTGTGGTGCAGTAATTATTCATCAGCATAATTATATTAGTAACATTCCACCAATTAATTTGACCAATAGTACGTCTACAATTCCACTTACAAAAATGAAGCACGTCACTTAAAAGCCTTAGTTGGTCAAATTCAATGGGCAGCAAAACAAACTAGACCTGATGCTGCTTACGTTGCCTGTGATTTAAGCACTCGCATAAAACATGGAACAGTTGCTGATGCTTGTAGAGCTAACAAGCAGCTCAAACATCTGCAGCAAACTGAAGTAAAGATTGTTATTTCAAACACTGGAGATGTTAAAGTATCATCGCGCATACTTTTCAGTGATGCATCACATGGAAATTTAATTAATGGCGGCTCACAAGGTGGATTTGTTCTGCTACTGCATGGTGAAAGCAAAATTGCGCCACTTATTTGGAGATCTCACAAGTTAAAACGTGTAGTTAAAAGCGCCATGGGTGCGGAAACCATGGCTCTCTTAGAAGGTGCGGAACATGCTATGTTGGTCAGAGCCCTAATTAAAGAGATTTTTTCAGTTGATATACCAATTATCTGTATATCAGACAATAAATCGCTTGTGGAAGCAGTCAAAAATACCAACGTCATAGAAGATAAACGATTGTATATTGATATTAGTGCACTTCGTGAGATGGTCGAAAAAGGAGAAATCGGGGAACTCATTCTTACGAAATCCAGTGATCAGATTGCTGACTGTCTTACGAAAGGCACTGCTTCAGCTGAAACCTGCTTCGTATACTATCCGGTAGAGAACAGTTGAAATACCGTTAAGTTTTGGTTAATTAGAACAAATATAACAGCATGCCAAATGACACTTACAAATGTTTGACGACATTGTCTTTAAAAGCATTCTTACATTATGTTCCTGCATCTTACAGTTTCTTTTGTTGAACATACTTTATGATTTTGTTTTATTAAGAGAGAATGTAGTGGCAAGATTGTCATTATGTTCATTATATCTTTTAGGTTTAGATGTACGGCTTTATGCCATAATTAAAAATAAAGATCTGTTCACATCTATCTCGTATTCAATTATTTGCTTATAGGCCACATATCGCCTCCCATACATTCTAGGTGGCAAACCATAAAGCCTGTTGTAGTATTTCTCAGATGGCACATCGATTTTCTCTCATTCAGCTTCCCACCATGTTTTTATTTCGTTCGAGATGGTGGATATCTTCTGTCTTCACCGGCCAAGTTTCTGAGGCATACAGTAGCACACTTCTGTCACACGTCTGATAGGCATGGCCTCTACTTCTCAGGGATATGCTTCTATTTGTTAGTATTGGTAATAGCTCACAAAAGTGTTTCCAGGCACCCCTTATGCTAGCAGTAGTGGCAGAGAAGCACCCACCAGTCTGATCCACAACATCTCCAAGGTAGGAAAACGATTTTATCACATCAAATCTTTCATTTCCAATTGTTATATCTATTATCTGTGGCAGTAAGGGAACAGTCTCACCACTGCATCTTTCACATTTGAAAGTTGGGTCTTTTCTTAAAACAGGGATGTTGGTACAACGATGATGAATCCAATAGTCACAGTGTGTACAAAATATAGAGTTTCTGCCAACACCTTTTTTACAAACTCCACAAGGGTACTTAGATTTGTCCACTTGAGTAGGTACATCTTGGTTGCTTTTGTTTTTCCAATGTTGACTTTCAAGCCTTTAGATAGATACAAGATTAGATTTCCAACGTTCAAATAATTCAAACAACAAATGAAGTGAGTCTGAGGTAGAACCAAGTCGTCAGCATATAGCAATTCCCATGGACAACCCATTCTTCAACACCGATCTTTCTCATGGCCCACCAAAGTACCCTCCTTGGCACTCGATCAAACGCCTTCTCTAAGTCAACTAACATAAAATAGAGGTCTTTCTTTTTGCTGATGTGCTTTTCATGCAATTGCTTGAGGATGAATATAGTGTCAGTTGTGCCTTTACCTAGCATAAAACCAAATTGCATTGAGTCTATGTCAACTTGCTTTCTGATGATAGTTTCAAACACATGTTCTATGATTTTCAGCACTTGATCTAGCATCTTCAAGGGAACCTGAGTTATAAAATGATGTTGGACTTATATTATAGAGTTAATTGCTTTGGGTTCCAGAATAATAACACAAATTGATAGAAAGAATGTATTTCTATTGGAATGAGTGGATACAACACGTTCAGTATGCGAAGACTATTTATGGAAATTTTTTGGGGAATGGGTAGGAATGAAGGTGCCTCCTTCGTGCTTCGTCATATGCACAAATATATAATGCATATCCTGAGCGTCAGGATATGCACAAATATATAATGCATATCCTGAGCGTCAGGATATGCATTATAGGCGTCTTCATGCCCTGAGCGTCAGGTGCATGAGACAGATGAGATGCACTGAGCGTCAGATGCATCGACATGTCCTGAGCGTCAGGCACATGCTAATGGTGTTTTCTTCCATACCCTGAGCGTCAGGTGTATGAGAGAATACTGGTGTTTTTATTCATACCCTGAGCGTCAGGTGTATGAGAGATGCCCTGAGCGTCAGGGGCTTCGACATGCCCTGAGCGTCAGGCGCATGTTTCCTATTCACATAACTACACTAGAGATGCCCTGAGCGTCAGGCGCATCGACATGTCCTGAGCGTCAGGCACATGCTAATTACTGGTGTTTTATTCATACCCTGAGCGTCAGGTGTATGAGAGATGCCCTGAGCGTCAGGCGCATCAACATGCCCTGAGCGTCAGGTGCATGTTTCCTATTACAGTGATGATTACAGTTGAGATGCCCTGAGCGTCAGGTGCATCGACATGCCCTGAGCGTCAGGTGCATGTTTCCTATTTAAGTGCTGCTGATTGAGATGCCCTGAGCGTCAGGCGCACCTCAATGAGCGTCAGCAAATATGGTGAACACATGTATACACGCCCTGAGCGTCAGGTACGTTTCTACAATGACTTGTATCAACACATTACTTGCCTAAACGGCTGACGAAGGAGGCCCAACATACCCACCAATTAAATTAGAGGCTACCCACAGACTCATTGTTTCTACCTCTGGACTAAAACCCTGACATAACAGAAGCCAAAAGAAATGCCAGGGAAACCTTGAGGCAGAAGCAATTTGTCTGGTTGTGTTGTGCTGCGCGCTCCCATAACAGCTGTGATGCAGTTGTCTTTAGTTGCATTGGAGACGTCCATGATAATTCGATTTCAGTTCGATTCCACTGCACCACGGTTATAAATCGAATTGGTATCTCACATCCACCATTCGTAGGCGTGTCGATGACATAAAATAAAGAAAATAGGTGAAGAAAATCAATATATAAAAGGGTGGGAGGGTGGGTAACTGTAAACTGTAAGGTACATCTGAAGAACTTATGCAGTGTGGGGTGTTGGGTTTTTATATGTAACCATTAATAATCAAGACCTGGGTAGGGTCCAGTTCCTATACAGGCAAGTGAGACTAGTATCCATGACAACCCTTAAGATCAGGTCTATAGGTGGAAACCACCCCCACTGTGCAAGGCTCTACATGACATCCTCAATGACTAAGGTAAACCTAATGTATACTAACCATAATGCTAAGGAACTGTACTTCTGTCACCACAATTAACATGAGCAAAACTTGCAGTTTAGCTCCATTTAATTGCTTTGGGTTCCAGAATAATAACACAAATTGATAGAAAGAATGTATTTCTATTGGAATGAGTGGATACAACACGTTCAGTATGCGAAGACTATTTATGGAAATTTTTTGGGGAATGGGTAGGAATGAAGGTGCCTCCTTCGTGCTTCGTCATATGCACAAATATATAATGCATATCCTGAGCGTCAGGATATGCACAAATATATAATGCATATCCTGAGCGTCAGGATATGCATTATAGGCGTCTTCATGCCCTGAGCGTCAGGTGCATGAGACAGATGAGATGCACTGAGCGTCAGATGCATCGACATGTCCTGAGCGTCAGGCACATGCTAATGGTGTTTTCTTCCATACCCTGAGCGTCAGGTGTATGAGAGAATACTGGTGTTTTTATTCATACCCTGAGCGTCAGGTGTATGAGAGATGCCCTGAGCGTCAGGGGCTTCGACATGCCCTGAGCGTCAGGCGCATGTTTCCTATTCACATAACTACACTAGAGATGCCCTGAGCGTCAGGCGCATCGACATGTCCTGAGCGTCAGGCACATGCTAATTACTGGTGTTTTATTCATACCCTGAGCGTCAGGTGTATGAGAGATGCCCTGAGCGTCAGGCGCATCAACATGCCCTGAGCGTCAGGTGCATGTTTCCTATTACAGTGATGATTACAGTTGAGATGCCCTGAGCGTCAGGTGCATCGACATGCCCTGAGCGTCAGGTGCATGTTTCCTATTTAAGTGCTGCTGATTGAGATGCCCTGAGCGTCAGGCGCACCTCAATGAGCGTCAGCAAATATGGTGAACACATGTATACACGCCCTGAGCGTCAGGTACGTTTCTACAATGACTTGTATCAACACATTACTTGCCTAAACGGCTGACGAAGGAGGCCCAACATACCCAAATTTCCCCATATTGTGAACAGGAACCACAAGAAATATACGTTGTTTGCTATAATTTTCCAATACGACGTGATACAATGTAATAACGCAATAAATTCAATGTAATCGACTGGCACAGCCATATTGTATCTCACCAACACTTACAGCTGACAACACATAACACTCACAGCTGATAATACATAATACAGTCATTAACTATGAATTAATTAAAGAAAGCAACTAAATAACACCAAGACAAATTAAATATGTCAACAAATTACACCGAGTACACTACAGAGCCCTCACATCCCATAGCTTAGTGATCTTATTAACATTGGCAATGTTAGTGCACCAGTTTTGTAACACATTGTCACTCAAGTGGACATATCTGAGATAAGAGTCACTAGACCACCTTCCTAGTATTTTTATAGCTGAATCAGGTATTCCACAGGATGCCGCCGCCGATGCCCCTCCAATTCTAAAACTGTGTGTGTTTAAGTTAGCACTGCATTTTAGGGATACTTTGAGCATGGCACTGACATATTTTCGGGTCACAAATTCACCACTATGCAAAATAAACCAGGGACCGGGGGCCAAACCGCGAAATGATAAGTAATGCGCAAATGCATTTACGGGACAAAGGCATCCACCAATCCTGGCCAAACGGATCTTAAAGCCGGCTCTAAATGGATCAGTTTTTGAGCTTTTGATATTAACGTACAGAATGTTATTATCCTTTGAAAAACTAAAATCATGTGGCGATAAGTGTCTTAGGGGATCCCATTTATAATTAGTAGGAGAGACGTATTCAGATACTCGCAAAAGGCCAAAAAACGCCATTAATACTAAGCAACGCCACATAGCCTTATCGTAGGTAAGAAATTGGCTATCTTCCAAAAACGACAAAATCTCTGATAAATGAGCCGGGGTGATTGGCAGGCGAAGTGCAGGTATGTTGGGCAAGCTTCTTTGTATACCACGCATAGTGTATCTTAGTCTATTCATATCTGACATTGTGTTGTGACCATTAATAACACTCTCATACTGGACTCCGGCAAGATAAACTTTTATGGTATTGTATTTGATCGTTGAAGCAAGGTGCGTAGCAAAGAGTTGTAAAGTTAATTCTTGAAGTGGAAACAAAGGGGTTGACAATTGATAGCAAAATCTTTTATAGGCACGGAAACCAGAACGATAAGTTAACCTGGTGTTTGCTGAAAGCGCTGAATTTAAATAGAATCTCAATCGGCCAGTAAGAATTCTGACATTGCTGGAGAAAATGGTGTGGGTAGCTTGTCTGCTTCTGGACACAACTCTTGGAATTTTGACACCTGCAAACGGGAAAGCAAATCAGCATAAACATTTCTCGTACCTATGACATGATGGATTAGCAAGTTAATGTTATTTCGAGCAGTAAAGAAAAACAATGTTCTAATTAACCTCATAATATGCTTGCATTTGCATGAACCTGTGCTCCAAATATGCACCAATGCCTCATTGTCTGTGAACAAGACAACCTGCTTATCCTTCCACCCAGCACCCCAAGTATGTACAGCAACCACAATAGCCAAAAGCTCTAAAAATGTAATACTGTGATCCTTCCTAGTAAACTTAATAGAAAACCACAAACCGTCATAGAAACCCCCCAAACCTATATTGGACGCATCTGTAAACAAATTTAAACTGGAGGCAGTAACTTTTTCTGACTGTATCATAGCAACACCGTTCCAGGTTGGCAAGAACTCACACCACCAATCTATGTCCTTTCGTGATTCAGAAGTAATGCTAATGTGATGGAACAAGCTAGTCACAGATGTAGAAAGATCAATCAGCCGCCTCAAGAACATGCGGCCACATTTAACAACCTTGCACGCAAAGGACAACGAGCCAATGAGGGACAATAATTCCTTCTTAGTACACTTTTTTCTCTGTCGCCACAGTTGTAACGTATTAATTAATGCCTGAAACTTATCGTTAGGTAAACGTATAATGAACTTACTGGTATCAATTTCTATGCCCAGGTATGTAATAACCTGTGATGGTCCAACAAGCTTATCTGAAGCTAACGGAACACCAAGTGCTGAAAATACATCTTTAATTAATTTTAATGTTTTTAAGCATGCCTCTCTTGTCCTTTCTCCTGTTATGAAATCGTCTAAGTAGTGTAATAAGTTTTTAATAAAAGCAAGATAGTGAAGGATCCAATCCAACATGTCCGCAAATGTATTAAAAATGAATGGCGAAGAACGACCTCCAAAGGGAAGAACAATATCAAAATAATACCGGCCTTTCCATTTATAACCTAACAGATTCCAGTCCTCAGGGTTAACTGGGCACAGTCTAAAAGCATGTTTAATATCTAGCTTAGCTAAGAAGCAATGTCGGCCCAAACGGATAACCATGTTGACAGCATCATCAAAAGAAGAGTACAAAACTGAATATTGATCCTTTGAAATTCCATCATTCACTGAACTCCCCTTTGGAGACGATAAATCTAACACAACCCTTACTGTGCCATCCTTTTTTGGAGCAGCACCTAGAGGGGAACAATGAAAGTTACGTAGTGGAGGATATGGAAAAGGACCAACAGTATGTCCGCGGTTTAATTCCTTAAGAATAGCCTCCTCAACTTTTGCCATGTGAGTTTCAGAAGATTTGTTATTTTTATTGCTAGAAGTAAGATAGCCACTGTCAAAACCCAGACGAAAACCATGTTTAAAACCTGACACAATGAAGTCAACTAAGGCCCTATTAGGATAATTGGACAAAAGACTTGCCAAAACATTGACTTTAATAGGTGTGGAAACTAAACTCTTAACCATGTAAAACTTATTGGGAACCTTGTCGAGGGGCCCTGGGTGGGCAATTGATGGGTGGGCAATTGATGGCTGGGTGATTTTGGTGGCAGCGAGAACACCTATGGGAATACTGGCAAGGCCTGTTGCGGCAATGCCCTTGGTTAAACCGCCGACACACTTGACTGGAGAAGGGGGCATTCCGAAACCGATTTACAAATCCACTTACCAACCGGTTTGGACAGCTGGATGCAAAATGACCTTTCTCGGAACAAGAAAAACAGGTAAAGTCCTGGAGGCGAGAGGCAGAGGTGCTAAAACCATAGGATTGGGAAGATGATGTAGGAGTAAGCAAAGGGGCCCCGCGCAGGTACTGATTGAACAAAAGGTCATCTATGACGTCCCACCGACGCGATGGATCATTAGCCATGTGTAACCGATGGAGTTGGTCAAATGCATAAATTGCCGAAAACGCGTACTGATTGGCAAATTGAGTTACCAAAGTTTGGTAGGTAATCATCTCGTGGCAGAGATGGGGAAAAAAAGACAACACACACCTGAGGTAATTACTCCATGCTAAGCACCAGGACTTAAAATCCTTCACGCGCGACTTACCTACGTTCTTTCTTATAAGGGAGACACTGGGAGAACCGTCCACCGTTCTTACGTTCAGGTCATACTCACCAATGTCGTCCATCGGAATAGACGAGGCCAGAGGAGCATTGAGCGTGGGAGGAAGAAGCAGGTCGAAGTTAACATACTCACACTTCTTAATTATTTCTAAGACCCTTTTGGGCACAGGAGGGGTAGACGGAATAGAGGAGAAATTAGTACGCACAGCATCAACAGTGGCCTCGCAATGGGCGACATTCCCAGTTTCAACTTCAGGAAGAATCACAATGGGGTTGCCATTATGATTAGATTGTTGTTCTAGCGAACCGGCTGCCAAGACACCAGAGGGAAATGGCGGCTGAGGTTGTATGCCAGCGAAAGAAGGTGAGGGCTCTGTTTGTGTTCTTATGGCGGAATTACAATCAGATTTTTTTAATTGAGTCTTAATTTCATCTCTAAGAAATGCCACCAAATCATTTTTGAAGCCGTCTGCATCGAAATTTGAGGTAACAGATTTAACTTTTCTCTTCCTCGTAGCCAAATGTTTAGCTTTAAACGAACGCTTTTTTAACTTTTTTGTCGAGGTGGGTGTCGAGGGATTTTCCTCGTCCTGGAGATCAAAATTATTAGATATGCTTGACTCCAACTCTGAATCCAAGATATCCATGGTGTTATTAGGGTTTTCCCTTCCTAGATGTGGGGCAGCTGCGGAAAAACAATGCTGCTGAACAGCAAAATCGGGCTTATCATTAGCAATAGCATTTCCAAAATGCGCGACTAAAGCTTTCGCAATGTCATTTGATGATCTACCCTTAACAGCGATGTTGAAAGAGTTAGCGGTAAGAGTGAGTGTTTCTTTCCCAAGCTTCAGCCACTGTTCCACTGTGCGCATTTTTGGGTCTACATTAAGTACTTTGTGAATAACAGACTCCTTACCATGTTTTTTGTGTGGGGTACCACCATTTGTCTGTTTTGGTCCCATCTAGTTTATCTGAAAATTACAAACCACACTGATATGCTCTGCAAAAGTAACTGTAAACTGTAAGGTACATCTGAAGAACTTATGCAGTGTGGGGTGTTGGGTTTTTATATGTAACCATTAATAATCAAGACCTGGGTAGGGTCCAGTTCCTATACAGGCAAGTGAGACTAGTATCCATGACAACCCTTAAGATCAGGTCTATAGGTGGAAACCACCCCCACTGTGCAAGGCTCTACATGACATCCTCAATGACTAAGGTAAACCTAATGTATACTAACCATAATGCTAAGGAACTGTACTTCTGTCACCACAATTAACATGAGCAAAACTTGCAGTTTAGCTCCATCTTGAAAAGTTGGTTAACAAATCTTTTTAAATTTTTTAAAAAGCTCTTTCGTTCTAAAGATATTCACATTTAAAGAATTTCAGATTTAATTATGCTCATAAATTATGATGTCATATTTAAGTAATAGCAAATTTTGACATTTTCTTTCATCAGTAATTTTAGACCTGTTGAAAGATGTGCATTTAAACTTCTTCTGCTGACTTCTTTGCCTTGTAGATTTCTGATTTAGCTTTCCGTTTCGCTTCAAGATACCTCTCCGTCGTATTACCATCCTTCCTCTATTCTTTCCACAGCTTACGCTTTTCCTTGATAGCAGATGCTACTGTGTCATTCCACCACCAGGTTTTACGCTGTCTACGAAAGCCACCTCTGGTCCAACCACAAACATTATCAGCCGTCACACGTTTAGTGGAAAAAGCTTGTAAAGTTTTTTGTCACTGCTCTCATATTGGCTTATTTTGTTCATAGTCCTAACTGCGTAGGACTGTGACATCACATCCTGCTTAGGATGTGATGTCACAGTACGTAGTAGTGTTGGTAGTACAAAAAGAGGGGTGGCAAAAAGAAGATTAGAAAAAAGGGAAATTAATTCAGAATTTTCTTGTGAAAGCTAAAGCAATAAAATTTCAAGATTAAAACAGGTTTAATAGTATATATGTTTGCCAAAAAAACTTACCATCTTTCAATAAAAAAATTTATTTTCTTACAAGATACAAGTTTAGCTAACTTTCTTTATTACACCTTTAGGCCGCCATTTTGTTTTACACATGCGAGAGAACATCCCGCTTATGTTCACCTGTATTTCTCCGCGCACGACAAGCCGACGGGAAAAATAGGACCCAGAACCCAGCGGTAATTTTTTTGACCCAGGTGCGAGAAGTATTCTGCAACAGGTTGTATTCTACCGCACAGCGCTGCTCTCGCACGAAGTTGAAAGTTTGTTTTTAAGGTCCCAAAACTCTTTTACATAGTTGACATGGCGTTTACATGGTTACGGATTACGTCATAGATTGTATACAAATTCTGAGTTCCTTGAAACGGGGACTACACATTTATATTGTTTTAACCGGCTTAAGACATACTTAAGATACCCCCGTCCCATACAATTAGGTTACCAAGAGTAAACCCGCTGAGCTGCGGCAGATCACATCGACTGATATATGGCTATTATAAGAAACTAGTCGTTAGCCCGTGGAAAAATCCACGGGTTCGCCCGTCGCAGCTAAGCTACCATTTTGCGGACAGACGGACAGACGGACAGACGTATACGGGCATTATAATATAGATAATCACTGAGCAAAAATACTCTGGGCTTTTTACAAAGTAACACAACGACGAGTAGAGTACACTCTCTTTTCAATAATAATTAAGTATTTTCTCAACCTCGTTCCCAGGGCATTTTGCCTTGTTGATGAAGTCGATCCACTCCGTAATAACGGCTCAGGGGCCACAAGGCCCTGGGGACGAGGTTGGCATTTTCTGCTTATCCTGCCTCTTCGTCTGACCTCGCCCCACGACCTACACTTTCTGTCCCATTATGGCTGTAGGCGTATCCGTGAAAATATGAATGGACAACAATCGCCTCCATTGCGACACAATTTGACTATGGCGAACAGGTGGTAAACAGTGACTTTGAATCAGGTAAACAATGTTTGGGCATTTTTCCCTAGCTAAGTAGTTAAACGATGTTGGGGGTGAAGTGAAAAAAAACAATTGTTTATAAAACAGAACTTATAACTTTTTGAAAAAAACGACAACATATACATAGTGAAATTTTTTTACTCGGTAAATGTTTTCTCACTTTTACCCAGAAACCTTATTCGTATAAATTTTCGCAGGGATTTGATTTGTCGCGGATCAGATTTAACACAAAATTAATTAAGGAAGAAGGGTTTCTTCAGGACGCTTCGAGTGAAAAAACAAGTCTTTTTTTAAACAAACGGACAACAAGAAAAAATAACATTCTCGGGTAAATGTTAAAAAAGAATTCTCGCAAGGTGGCGAATCTTGCTAAGATATGAAAAATACGCAGTAGGTACTCAAAATCACTATCCAACAACGCAACACTGATCGCGCATATATAATTCTTTCATCTTGCAGATCGAATCGTCATAGCGCTCAAGATGCACCGATTATTCACAGTAGGCGCTTATTTGAAAGGCTGAAAGTACAGTGTATATTCAAGGGAGTTTACTCCAGCATTTACGGTAACTTTATCTGAGTGATGCAGTGGGAAACAACGAGTAAAATACAATTTGAATTACGATAAACACGACACGAATTCTATTCTATGCTGTACTCCTTTCATACATTCTAAAATTCTTAGAACGAATACAAATTGAACGTAAACAAGGAGAGACATGTCAACACTAAAAAAAATTATTTACAAACAAAACGTAGAAAAAACGAAATAGAAACAAACAAAAAAAACGTAGTTATCACTCCAACTCAAATATTAAAGGATTGTTGAGTGAAGGTTTTGTTGCACTATCATGTTCTCCACCAGACGAATTTGAACAACCACTCGGATTGTTTTGGTTGGTTGTTTTGTTCTTCTTTTTCTTCTTTTTACGTGATTTTTTATTTTCTACTTCTGCTTCTTCTTCAGAGCGACTTTCTGAATTCATTCTCAGTCTCTTTTTTCCTTCTTTTTCCATTTCTTCCCATGCTTGACTTTTGGGTCGGTTTCTTTTTCTCGTCACCACTGGAAGAAGTTGGATTGTTTTTATTTCCATTCAACATTTCTTTCACCTTCTTATCCAAACACACACGTTGTTTATCTTCTTTCTGTCGTCGTTTCCACTCCCGTTTCGACAGTTTTGTAAACTCAAACACGATCGGCTCTTCATTAAATGTTACCGACTTATTTCTTCGTCTACCGTATTCTTTTTTATCGGAATCGTAAGCATAGTCATCCGACAGTGTGGTTGCTCGCGTGCGAGTATATACGTAATCTTCATCCGTGTCATAACTCGCACCGTCACTTTTCGAGCGTTTCAGAATTGATCGTAATCGATGTTTACTGATACACTGTTGACTCATAGAACGTTCTACTCTAGGCTTTTCTAAACGCGACTTTAGCGTCTTGGCGTCGTCACATGACGGCGATGTAAGGGGTGAGCTATCTTCAATGACGTCATCCTGTAAATCTAACAGGTTTACTTTTAATGATAGCTCATCATCGCCTTGGTCTGATTGGTTGGAGACTGAAAGAAAAAAGTGGGGCAGTTTTCAGCTTCTGGGATGTATAACAAATACACACGCGTGCAAACTAAAAGGGACACTTTGATAGCCAACAGCATGCAAAAAGAAACAAATATCAAGGCGTGACATTCTTACCCTTTGCATGAATTTCTGTGGTTACATCTGGCAACGCAGTGTCACCCTAACATTGAAAAAAAAGACAAGTTATAAAAAAGACAATCTTTCGATACATAGAATACGTTTCTGCGATGGAGAACAACTATATCATAGTACAGAAAAGTACTTACAGCTGATAAAAGAAATGTTGCAAAGAATTGAAAATAAAATTGTTGAATTATATTTTTCAGAAATTTAATTTTATTAAAAGTTTCCACCAACACAAGATCCATGTTTAAAAGCCAAAATATTTGTACTTTACTTCCTCACGGTTGAAAATATGTTTTAAAAATTTAGATGCTTGCAATGATGGAAGACATAAATAAATGATGAAGCAAGATGCAAAGTTTTGAATCAACCATCCTGTTACATCGAGTTTGAACGTCTTTTCTATTCACAACCATACCAAACCCATATAAAACAACTTTGAAACATATGCCCTCAAGTTTGAAGTTTCAAAGATTAATTTTCGCTAGAATTTTTTTAACCAAAATAGAGAGAGCACATATCCTTAACACCAAGCTTTTAAATTTTTATCGTTTAATTTTTTAACTTTAAAAATACCCAAAGATGTTACACTAAGAACATTCAAAAACAATGATTGGAATTCCTCAGAAATTTCAACAAGATCTTATGCCTTTGTAAAAAAATGCCGAAAATACATTTTCAAAAAACCACATACAAAAAAACAAATTATAGATTTCAACATAAGATCAAACACGAGGCAACACTGATCAAAACTGCTTTTTTAGATAGAAAACAATATAAAATATTTCTCCAAAAAGACCTTCTCTTTTTCATCGTCTTCCGTTTCGTCTCCACATGTCATCTCTTGTTGATCGAGTAGCTGTTGCAACCTTCCCTCTAGTCTCACTTGATTGATTTCAGAATTTTCTGTAACAGGTTTTAAAGTCTATCGAAGAAGAAAAGACATGAAATACGACACAACAAAGAAGAGTGCAATTAAATTGTATGAAATACGTACGTTTTCAATCTCCTGTAACATATCCATGGTTACCTCTCCTGTCATAAAAATCTCCTCCTGTGTGTACAAATAAAAGATATAAAATATTACGTGTCAGACCGAGCTTGGTCAGTAATTTCAGAAGAGGCAAATTGTGTTTTACTTTAAAACAATGCTCAAAATGAGATAACAAAAGAACTTCCTTGTTTAGTGCTGCTTAGAGATCCCTCGCGCTGAGGCATTTTGTTTTGAAAAAGGTACTAGATACATTTATTTTCAAAAATCGGGATTCCTTATTTGCTGGGAGCGTAAATAAATTGTAAAACATGCCACAGTGGTGTAAATTCACCTACACAAGTAATGTTTATTTTTAAACACAAGTGGTCATATTATATATAGATTTCGTAGCAGAGATAGACACGTAATCTAAATTTATCTAAGTTCCTTGCAAGAAGCATAAAAAAATCAACGTAAAAATCTTAAAAATATCTTTGAAAATGCTCAAAAATAGAATTCACCTTTAAAGACGATTGAGAAACACCGATGTATATTTTGTTCCACAAACAATCTTCGGACTTTTTTAAATTTAACTCGAGACATTCGTCATGAATTTCAAATCCACATTCTTCAGTGTCCAGAAAATTGCCATCAGCCAATTGAATTAACATGTTCCAGTCACTTGAATACGAATCAACCGCATCTTGTGGAAAGCTTAAGCAAACCTAGAAAAAATCAATTACTAATTTGTAACCATGAATTTCAATTTTCTTTAGAACTCGACTCCCAATGGAAAATTATAAGGAACAATACGTCTTCAGGGGGTTATCAATCTCCTACTTTCCTTTGTACGTATCTGTACGCATAGTTTATTTATTGTATATTTGATGTTTGTTGTCTGGAAACATGCGCAAAATATAGAACTCCGTGTGTACGTTTTATAATACTATTTCTTGACACAATTTATTCTTCGTTTTCTCACATGCAATGTTTTTGGTGTCAGGGAAAAATGACGTATAATATTTAAGTACTGATCTGAAGAACCATTGTGGAAATATGTTTGTTAAATAAAAAAAGAAAGATCAAAATTGTTTGAAATGTTTGTTAAATAAAAAAAAAAGATCAAAATTGTTTGAAATGTTTAAAAAAAAGATCAAAATTGTTTGAAATGTTTGTTAAATAAAAAAAAAGATCACAATTGTTTGAAATGTGCAGTAATAGCAGCATACATCAAATAATTTATTACAATGGGTATTGAATCATGAAGTACATTTCTAGGAAAACAACGTTCGATGTACTCAAAATAATATTTATTTTTGTACACAGGATATTTCGCTCAATTCTTGTGATTTGTCAACCTCACATTATTCACAAAACGGCTTGATAAAAACTTAATTTATGATCCTACTCTATTTACCTGTTGCGGTGCCAGACCAAGAGAAATATTTCCTACAGTGATATTAGGTACATTGACGACAATGATGACCTTGTCAAGTGTTTGATCGCAACCATAGGGAGGAAGTTGTGAGGAGCCAGAAAACGCTAAAAAGTAAGACGAGTTATATATACTAAGAACAATGAAGTACTTATGGTGTGTGATTGTCATTGCATATGGCTACTTTTACGTTAGAAGTTATAGATGACAACAATATCAGGACCAATCACTGAAGCAGGTACATTTCAGAGCCACGGGTTAACAGTGGTAATGCCATAACAACCCTGTATACAGTCAATCACAAAGCAGTATGTAGTGACTCATTTCCTGTGATAGAAAAAAATCCCATTTGCATATATGTTTAGCGATGCGATAAATGTTTTAGGCGACTGCAACAAAAATTAATTTGTTACCATCGGCCGAAAGCACAGTTTCGTGTTCCCGTGGCTTAACAGATAAAAATATCTTACTTTCTAAAAGCGATGTGTCAAAATTCACCTCCTCACGATTTACCGCCTCTTCATTGTCAAGAAAAACGTCCCCGTCCTTTTCGACATCACTTGACTCAACAATAAGGACGTCGTCTGTTATTTTATTACTATCAATACCTGGCATTGTTGTATCATCAATAACATTCTCAGAATTAGACACACTGTTAGTAACAATATCAGATTGGTGGTGCGAAACCTCTCCCTTAGGAACATGATCATTGTACGTCGATGTAGTACTGTCAGTATCTATCACAGGCGGCGAGTTCGTCGTATCGTTTTCACTGTTCTTCGAGCATGAGTCATTTTCATGCGCCACTGATGTATCATTCTCAAGTACTTCCTGCACTAAAGGCTTTTCTACCATCTCCACGTGTGTTATTTCACGGTTTAAAGGTAACGTCACAATGAGTATTCTTTTGGATTTATCAAACTGTGCACGGCCATCATCTTCGTTAATATTATATGGGAGTGAAATCTGATATTTGTTAAGGGCAAAAAAAATCCTTTTGTTGTTTCATTCAGTTTTAAAAAAACAAACAAACAAAAGACAAAAAAGCAGAAGAAACAAACAAAAACAGACAAAAAAAAGTAACAATAAAAAATGAAATCCAGAGAAACACATACATGCCTTCTTTCAAATCATATTTCACAGTTGTAGGCACCATAAAATTTATAGAAAAGATACATCTAAATGATAACATGGGTTTTCACTATTGAGAACCAGCTGTTTATCAAATATATCCAAGTCTATTCCGTTAGCTGAATTCTAAAACCAGAACAAATCGCAAGCTAAACACGTTAACAAATTATGAAATGGCTAAAGAAGAAATAAGTAAGTAAAAAAAAGTGAAAAAGAAAGTTAATGGAGTTCATGAGCATATTAAAAAAATGGAAAGCTGTTTTCAACTAGCCACATTACAGTGATTTGAATGCAGTAATTTTTCTACTAGTCGCCTCTGCCCTAATAATTTCGAAGTACGACTGGTAGTACCAAGCTCCTCCCCTTACTCTTTTGCAAAAGAAAATTTACTCGAGTTAAGGTTACTGTAAAGGAAAAAAAATTTTTTTTGAGGTTTTTTGCAAAAACTTCATGACATATAGAAAAAAAAATTCTCTTTCGAATGAGAAATTTTATATTCCATGAAAATATTTGAAACATCCCTTTTTTCTGGAAAAAGCCTTTTCAGAGGTGTTATATCCTTCGCGCCTTCGAGAAAATATGTGCAAAATGAGTTGAGCATATTTTTTGTAAACATTATGCATGATATGGAACTCCCGTATAAAAATATGCATAATAATATTTTTTAGATAGTTTACTTTCACCATCGATATATAAATATATGTAAATGTTGTCGTAAAAAAATCATTAAAATTTAAAGTTAAGGAGTATGCATATGAATCTGAGATCGCGAAAAAGTCGAAGCCAGCTGGTGTAGATAATTGTCCTTACAATAACGTAATTATCTTTTTAAAAAATAACAAACAAAATTATCTAACAAGTCGACGTGAAAATCTGTGCATTTATACGGCTATGTGCCATGCTTTCGGAAATCTTAATATTAAATTGGAATCATGTCGAAATATAGTTATAAAAGTAATCCTTTCCGTTCCTCGAGAAAGCGTAAAAGAAACAGCACTCGTAATTTAACTTCGCCTGCTAAAAGAAGGTTCTAGTATAAGTAAAGGGTCGTGGTTTAATGATGTTGGTGAAAATACACCTTCGATGAAATCATCAGCAAGTCGGAATAAAATCTTTGAATGGGGAGAAAATGATTGCAGTGATGAAAGTTCATCTTCTGATACGGACGATGACTTCGATGACGACGGAGATATAACGGAGATATAACGGAAAGTAGTTCTTGGATAGTGAACATAAAACTTATTCTCCTCAATTATTTTTTCCTTTTGAAAAAAAATCCGGGAACCTTTTGAATTTAATTTATGCTGAATGTAATGGTGCAAAAACGAGAAGCCTGCGACCACGCTTTGAAAAAGAAGTCATTTTAAAACATACGGTGAAAAAAAATGGTGTGTGTTTATTTAATTATATTTTCTTTTTGGAAAATCAACGTCTCACGAAAATAACACCATCAAATCAGTCTCTCATCAAGCATTCAGAAACAAAAAAAAATCAGATAAAATATAAAAGTATTGATAAATTATAAGGGTTTTTCTAACACTACTCATCAAGTGAGTTTTTTCCTTTACAGTAACCTTAATTCATCCACATTTTAGCTCTTCAAGTTGACCTAAACACAGCGTTTAATTGATTATGGTATTAACCACACAAAAAGTGACACAACAGATACACTACTCTTACAAAATGTATAGCTACAAAAAAATAAAACACAGCTCTCAATCACTTACAGCAAGTGGAAGCTCAATTTCAATAACAAGCTCTTTGGGAATTGCTGACGTGTTTTCCCTAAACAAAATGACGTCATCGTTGATTTGCTTTAGATCGAATAGTTAACATTTTCGTTTATAAAAAACATTATACCTAGACCGTGTGAAATCCTGCAGATCAAAATAACCTCTGTGAACGATTTTATATTTTGGTGTAGCAGGATGATTGTTTTTACTGTTTAAAATATCATCAGATTTCGTGTGTGAGTTTACATGAGGATTTTGTTGCGTTTCGTTAATCATAGAAGAAATATTATTGTTATTGTTGCTGGTAGTGCACTAAATAAAGAGTATACAAGAAAAATATAATAAAGATTATTAATACAATAGCTGATTAAACATCAAAATTGGCGAGGTAATCTACACCTCATTTCCCGGTAGAGATGTCTGTCGAATGATAGATGTCTGTCGAATGATAGATGCTTGTGGCATCCCTTTGTATTTTATTTTAGGAAACTTGACATCTAGGAAAATAATGTTGATGTTAAATCTAAATAAAAAACAATATAGTGTGGTTCATACTAGTGCGAAAAGAGCCTTCTTTAGACTAATTTAATCTCGCTGCCTTCAGGGGTGGTGGATTTAGGGGTGATGCACTGGTGCATAAAATTTTTACCCAAAAAATTAAGGTGTAGCTCCGCCAGCGTTTGGTTAAAAAAAGAGGTTGTATCTCATCATGTTTCCACAAAAAAGCATGTGTCGTGTTCTTGCCCCTTCCCCAGGATCACCCGCCGGGGTCGATAGTAAGATGATGCAGGACTCTGCAGCGGTCCCAACGTTTTTCGGAACTCTTGGTCCTTTGTGTCAAGTGCTGTGGTCTTTATTTTCTACAAATGTTGCACTGCAGTTGTTACCTGACCCACCAAAGGCAATAAATAACACATCGGTACCAGCTTTACCTTACGCACATCTCTCTTGGCAAAATATTTTCTGGTGCAGTCCAACTGGTGCAAAATTTTAATGAACCGGCTGAACGATCCAGGACCAATATTCAGGTGATTTATACATATATTGGAAAGACATGTTAATTTTAATACAGAACAGAACGAAAATTTGTGACTTCGGTGAATATTCTTTTATATCAAAATTTTAGGTTTAATAATTTCATATTTGAAATTTGTGGAGGTGGCTACTAATAGCTAGCTACTGTACTTTTCATTTTATAGTCAGTTCTAACAAAATGACCAACTATTGTAATGCAGAAATGCTTTTATACACAAAAGATATACTCAAACTATTTTATACCGAATTGTGGTAATCTAGTGCATTGGAAAGTTACCATATTTGATACACTAAATGCGAACCTACACTTTTGATGACTTTTATTCTTCTAGTCATAAGTTCTTATAGCAGATTTATGGAAAAAGCTAATTGGTTAAACCATAGTAGCTAGTTATAGTCTTGGGAGTGATCCCTTGGGTCAATTTCGGAAATTCAAAAATGCAATCATCATCATTCATCATTCTCGGCTTAACGTCCGTTTTCCATGCTAGCATGGGTTGGACGGGGTATATTAATGACCCTCTTCCAATCTGATCTAGACTGTGTTAGATCTAAACTCAACTTCCTCTGTATCAAGTCTGTCCTTATAACCTCCTGCCAAGTCTTTCTCGGTCTGCCTCTGGGCTTTGCCCCAGGAACTATCAAGTCTCTACACTTTCTTACCCAATTATCCTCCTCCATTCTTTCCAAGTGCCCCAGCCAATTCAATCTCTTATCTGGATAACATCTTTAATAACTTGTGTAAAACAAAAGATATTGGCTTTAAACTTTTTATGGGGTGCTTTTAGACCAATATGATGGAATTAACATAAAACATAATTTGTTTTCAGATGAAACTTATTTATTAGGTGTTTGGAAAATTCGCGAAGGTTTATTCCCACAAAATGCAAACTTTTTGCAGTAAATCTGAACCACAAAACTTCCTTCCAAAAACACTTTCTTTGTTTCTTTCAAAGTTTTAATACAATGGTTTTTAAACCAGCCTCAAATAACTGTTGAGCATTGCACATTAAAGAGTGTACTTTTATTAGTTCCTTCACCGTCACTTAATTTATATGACTCTTGTAGGATTTGGTTTGTATAATTTGTATGAATGTTGTATATTGTTTGGTTGTATTTCTTAGAAGTTGGTAACAAAAGATCTTTCTAGAATTATGAGTTTTTTTCTTGATAAAGTGTTGGACGATTATGAACACCTGGCTTCAGAAACAGCAGCCTTGCGTATCAATAATTTTTTTCTTTTTACGCTTTCTACAGAAATATGAAAATATTATCTCAGTGCTTTTTAAGTCATTTCAACTGCTAGAGGGCGTTAAAGAGCATTGGTTTCTAGGGCGCCGCCCTAGACCCGTTGGAGCTTACAATGCCCCCAAAACCCAGTTCTGCTTGATCGCCCTAATTGGCAGTTTAAAAAAAACTAAATCTGTCGCTGGCCTTTTACTTGTTACATGCTTTTGAATGAAATATAATTTACACTTTGTAAATATACGGATAAGGTGCATTAAAATAAACATTACTGTTTCTGTCAATCTCCATTTCCAGAGTCTTCTCCAAAACATCGAAAGCAGTATCTATTAGAAGCTGACGAAATCTTTCGTCCTAAAAAATACGAAATGTACAAAGAGACCAAGCCAGATACTAAACATCAACAAACAATTTTATGCACTTTATCTTTTTTCTTTTACACATTTTATAAGGATACCGTAATGGGTTAGACATATATTCAGTATATTCATTATTTCTCAAAAGTTCTGTTTTTTTAAAAATAACTTATTGGATAAAAACAACCCTTTGTT
>JASGCC010002356.1:0-28863 GCA_030067915.1 Hydractinia echinata
AAAAAATAATTTTAAAAATCGTTCGGGAAATGAGTTTACTCCCTGCTTACTTTCTTTGTATACTTCGACATACGGGATTTACGGGAAATCGCGGGTTTTCGGTTGCCGGCGATTAAACTGCTTTCATTCGGCGTCTCATCAAAAATGAAAATATTTTTGAAAACTACAAGTCTCATGGGTTTTAGTGGTGAAAAAATAATTTTAAAAATCGTTCGGGAAATGAGTTTACTCCCTGCTTACTTTCTTTGTATACATTCGACTATACGGGATTTACGGGAAATCGCGGGTTTTCGGTTGCCGGCGATTAAACTGCTTTCATTCGGCGTCATCAAAAATGAAAATATTTTTAAAACTACAAGTCTCATGGGTTTTAGTGGAAAAATAATTTTAAAAATCGTTCGGGAAATGAGTTTACTCCCTGCTTACTTTCTTTGTATACATTCGACTATACGGGCCGAGTCGGGATTTACGGGAAATCGCGGGTTTTCGGTTGCCGGCGATTAAACTGCTTTCATTCGGCGTCTCATCAAAAATGAAAATATTTTTAAAACTACAAGTCTCATGGGTTTTAGTGGTGAAAAAATAATTTTAAAAATCGTTCGGGAAATGAGTTTACTCCCTTACTTCTTTGTATACATTCGACTATACGGGATTTACGGGAAATCGCGGGTTTTCGGTTGCCGGCGATTAAACTGCTTTCATTCGGCGTCTCATCAAAATGAAAATATTTTTGAAAACTACAAGTCTCATGGGTTTTAGTGGTGAAAAAAATTTTAAAAATCGTTCGGGAAATGAGTTTACTCCCTGCTTACTTTCTTTGTATACATTCGACTATACGGGATTTACGGGAAATCGCGGTTTTCGGTTGCCGGCGATTAAACTGCTTTCATTCGGCGTCTCATCAAAAATGAAAATATTTTTAAAACTACAAGTCTCATGGGTTTTAGTGGTGAAAAAATAATTTTAAAAATCGTTCGGGAAATGAGTTTACTCCCTGCTTACTTTCTTTGTATACATTCGACTATACGGGATTTACGGGAAATCGCGGGTTTTCGGTTGCCGGCGATTAAACTGCTTTCATTCGGCGTCTCATCAAAAATGAAATATTTTTGAAAACTACAAGTCTCATGGGTTTTAGTGGTGAAAAAATAATTTTAAAAATCGTTCGGAAATGAGTTTACTCCCTGCTTACTTTCTTTGTATACATTCGACTATACGGGATTTACGGGAAATCGCGGGTTTTCGGTTGCCGGCGATTAAACTGCTTTCATTCGGCGTCTCATCAAAAATGAAAAATTTTTGAAAACTACAAGTCTCATGGGTTTTAGTGGTGAAAAAATAATTTTAAAAATCGTTCGGGAAATGAGTTTACTCCCTGCTTACTTTCTTTGTATACATTCGACTATACGGGATTTACGGGAAATCGCGGGTTTTCGGTTGCCGGCGATTAAACTGCTTTCATTCGGCGTCTCATCAAAAATGAAAATATTTTTAAAACTACAAGTCTCATGGGTTTTAGTGGTGAAAAAATAATTTTAAAAATCGTTCGGGAAATGAGTTTACTCCTGCTTACTTTCTTTGTATACATTCGACTATACGGGATTTACGGAAATCGCGGGTTTTCGGTTGCCGGCGATTAAACTGCTTTCATTCGGCGTCTCATCAAAAATGAAAATATTTTTGAAAACTACAAGTCTCATGGGTTTTAGTGGTGAAAAAATAATTTTAAAAATCGTTCGGGAAATGAGTTTACTCCCTGCTTACTTTCTTTGTATACATTCGACTATACGGGATTTACGGGAAATCGCGGGTTTTCGGTTGCCGGCGATTAAACTGCTTTCATTCGGCGTCTCATCAAAAATGAAAATATTTTTGAAAACTACAAGTCTCATGGGTTTTAGTGGTGAAAAAATAATTTTAAAAATCGTTCGGGAAATGAGTTTACTCCTGCTTACTTTCTTTGTATACATTCGACTATACGGGATTTACGGGAAATCGCGGGTTTTCGGTTGCCGGCGATTAAACTGCTTTCATTCGGCGTCTCATCAAAAATGAAAATATTTTTAAAAACTACAAGTCTCATGGGTTTTAGTGGTGAAAAAATAATTTTAAAAATCGTTCGGGAAATGAGTTTACTCCTGCTTACTTTCTTTGTATACATTCGACTATACGGGATTTACGGGAAATCGCGGGTTTTCGGTTGCCGGCGATTAAACTGCTTTCATTCGGCGTCTCATCAAAAATGAAAATATTTTTGAAAACTACAAGTCTCATGGGTTTTAGTGGTGAAAAAATAATTTTAAAAATCGTTCGGGAAATGAGTTTACTCCCTGCTTACTTTCTTTGTATACATTCGACTATACGGGATTTACGGGAAATCGCGGGTTTTCGGTTGCCGGCGATTAAACTGCTTTCATTCGGCGTCTCATCAAAAATGAAAATATTTTTGAAAACTACAAGTCTCATGGGTTTTAGTGGTGAAAAAATAATTTTAAAAATCGTTCGGGAAATGAGTTTACTCCCTGCTTACTTTCTTTGTATACATTCGACTATACGGGATATTTACGGGAAATCGCGGGTTTTCGGTTGCCGGCGATTAAACTGCTTTCATTCGGCGTCTCATCAAAAATGAAAATATTTTTGAAAACTACAAGTCTCATGGGTTTTAGTGGTGAAAAAATAATTTTAAAAATCGTTCGGGAAATGAGTTTACTCCCTGCTTACTTTTTGTATACATTCGACTATACGGGATTTACGGGAAATCGCGGGTTTTCGGTTGCCGGCGATTAAACTGCTTTCATTCGCGTCTCATCAAAAATGAAAATTTTTGAAAACTACAAGTCTCATGGGTTTTAGTGGTGAAAAAATAATTTTAAAAATCGTTCGGGAAATGAGTTTACTCCTGCTTACTTTCTTTGTATACATTCGACTATACGGGATTTACGGGAAATCGCGGGTTTTCGGTTGCCGGCGATTAAACTGCTTTCATTCGGCGTCTCATCAAAAATGAAAATATTTTTGAAAACTACAAGTCTCATGGGTTTTAGTGGTGAAAAAATAATTTAAAAATCGTTCGGGAAATGAGTTTACTCCCTGCTTACTTTCTTTGTATACATTCGACTATACGGGATATTTACGGGAAATCGCGGGTTTTCGGTTGCCGGCGATTAAACTGCTTTCATTCGGCGTCTCATCAAAAATGAAAATATTTTTGAAAACTACAAGTCTCATGGGTTTTAGTGGTGAAAAAATAATTTTAAAAATCGTTCGGGAAATGAGTTTACTCCCTGCTTACTTTCTTTGTATACATTCGACTATACGGGATTTACGGGAAATCGCGGGTTTTCGGTTGCCGGCGATTAAACTGCTTTCATTCGGCGTCTCATCAAAAATGAAAAATTTTTGAAAACTACAAGTCTCATGGGTTTTAGTGGTGAAAAAATAATTTTAAAAATCGTTCGGGAAATGAGTTTACTCCCTGCTTACTTTCTTTGTATACATTCGACTATACGGGATTTACGGGAAATCGCGGGTTTTCGGTTGCCGGCGATTAAACTGCTTTCATTCGGCGTCTCATCAAAAATGAAAATATTTTTGAAAACTACAAGTCTCATGGGTTTTAGTGGTGAAAAAATAATTTTAAAAATCGTTCGGGAAATGAGTTTACTCCCTGCTTACTTTCTTTGTATACATTCGACTATACGGGATTTACGGGAAATCGCGGGTTTTCGGTTGCCGGCGATTAAACTGCTTTCATTCGGCGTCTCATCAAAAATGAAAATATTTTTGAAAACTACAAGTCTCATGGGTTTTAGTGGTGAAAAAATAATTTTAAAAATCGTTCGGGAAATGAGTTTACTCCCTGCTTACTTTCTTTGTATACATTCGACTATACGGGATTTACGGGAAATCGCGGGTTTTCGGTTGCCGGCGATTAAACTGCTTTCATTCGGCGTCTCATCAAAAATGAAAATATTTTTGAAAACTACAAGTCTCATGGGTTTTAGTGGTGAAAAAATAATTTTAAAAATCGTTCGGGAAATGAGTTTACTCCCTGCTTACTTTCTTTGTATACATTCGACTATACGGGATTTACGGGAAATCGCGGGTTTTCGGTTGCCGGCGATTAAACTGCTTTCATTCGGCGTCTCATCAAAAATGAAAATATTTTTGAAAACTACAAGTCTCATGGGTTTTAGTGGTGAAAAAATAATTTTAAAAATCGTTCGGGAAATGAGTTTACTCCCTGCTTACTTTCTTTGTATACATTCGACTATACGGGATTTACGGGAAATCGCGGGTTTTCGGTTGCCGGCGATTAAACTGCTTTCATTCGGCGTCTCATCAAAAATGAAAATATTTTTGAAAACTACAAGTCTCATGGGTTTTAGTGGTGAAAAAATAATTTTAAAAATCGTTCGGGAAATGAGTTTACTCCCTGCTTACTTTCTTTGTATACATTCGACTATACGGGATTTACGGAAATCGCGGGTTTTCGGTTGCCGGCGATTAAACTGCTTTCATTCGGCGTCTCATCAAAAATGAAAATATTTTTGAAAACTACAAGTCTCATGGGTTTTAGTGGTGAAAAAATAATTTTAAAAATCGTTCGGGAAATGAGTTTACTCCCTGCTTACTTTCTTTGTATACATTCGACTATACGGGATTTACGGGAAATCGCGGGTTTTCGGTTGCCGGCGATTAAACTGCTTTCATTCGGCGTCTCATCAAAAATGAAAATATTTTTAAAACTACAAGTCTCATGGGTTTTAGTGGTGAAAAAATAATTTTAAAAATCGTTCGGGAAATGAGTTTACTCCCTGCTTACTTTCTTTGTATACATTCGACTATACGGGATTTACGGGAAATCGCGGGTTTTCGGTTGCCGGCGATTAAACTGCTTTCATTCGGCGTCTCATCAAAAATGAAAATATTTTTAAAACTACAAGTCTCATGGGTTTTAGTGGTGAAAAAATAATTTTAAAAATCGTTCGGGAAATGAGTTTACTCCCTGCTTACTTTCTTTGTATACATTCGACTATACGGGATTTACGGGAAATCGCGGGTTTTCGGTTGCCGGCGATTAAACTGCTTTCATTCGGCGTCTCATCAAAAATGAAAATATTTTTGAAAACTACAAGTCTCATGGGTTTTAGTGGTGAAAAAATAATTTTAAAAATCGTTCGGGAAATGAGTTTACTCCTGCTTACTTTCTTTGTATACATTCGACTATACGGGATTTACGGGAAATCGCGGGTTTTCGGTTGCCGGCGATTAAACTGCTTTCATTCGGCGTCTCATCAAAAATGAAAATATTTTTGAAAACTACAAGTCTCATGGGTTTTAGTGGTGAAAAAATAATTTTAAAAATCGTTCGGGAAATGAGTTTACTCCCTGCTTACTTTCTTTGTATACATTCGACTATACGGGATTTACGGGAAATCGCGGGTTTTCGGTTGCCGGCGATTAAACTGCTTTCATTCGGCGTCTCATCAAAAATGAAAATATTTTTGAAAACTACAAGTCTCATGGTTTTAGTGGTGAAAAAATAATTTTAAAAATCGTTCGGGAAATGAGTTTACTCCCTGCTTACTTTCTTTGTATACATTCGACTATACGGGATTTACGGGAAATCGCGGGTTTTCGGTTGCCGGCGATTAAACTGCTTTCATTCGGCGTCTCATCAAAATGAAAATATTTTTGAAAACTACAAGTCTCATGGGTTTTAGTGGTGAAAAAATAATTTTAAAAATCGTTCGGGAAATGAGTTTACTCCCTGCTTACTTTCTTTGTATACATTCGACTATACGGGATTTACGGGAAATCGCGGGTTTTCGGTTGCCGGCGATTAAACTGCTTTCATTCGGCGTCTCATCAAAAATGAAAATATTTTTGAAAACTACAAGTCTCATGGGTTTTAGTGGTGAAAAAATAATTTTAAAAATCGTTCGGGAACTGAGTTTA
The DNA here is from genome assembly GCA_030067915.1 of Hydractinia echinata. Classification (NCBI taxonomy): domain Eukaryota; kingdom Metazoa; phylum Cnidaria; class Hydrozoa; order Anthoathecata; family Hydractiniidae; genus Hydractinia; species Hydractinia echinata. Next base: position 5,965 of record JASGCC010002356.1, read on the forward strand.
CTCCCTGCTTACTTTCTTTGTATACATTCGACTATACGGGATTTACGGGAAATCGCGGGTTTTCGGTTGCCGGCGATTAAACTGCTTTCATTCGGCGTCTCATCAAAAATGAAAATATTTTTAAAACTACAAGTCTCATGGGTTTTAGTGGTGAAAAAATAATTTTAAAAATCGTTCGGGAAATGAGTTTACTCCCTGCTTACTTTCTTTGTATACATTCGACTATACGGGATTTACGGGAAATCGCGGGTTTTCGGTTGCCGGCGATTAAACTGCTTTCATTCGGCGTCTCATCAAAAATGAAAATATTTTTAAAACTACAAGTCTCATGGGTTTTAGTGGTGAAAAAATAATTTTAAAAATCATTCGGGAAATGAGTTTACTCCCTGCTTACTTTCTTTGTATACATTCGACTATACGGGATTTACGGGAAATCGCGGGTTTTCGGTTGCCGGCGATTAAACTGCTTTCATTCGGCGTCTCATCAAAAATGAAAATATTTTTGAAAACTACAAGTCTCATGGGTTTTAGTGGTGAAAAAATAATTTTAAAAATCGTTCGGGAAATGAGTTTACTCCCTGCTTACTTTCTTTGTATACATTCGACTATACGGGATTTACGGGAAATCGCGGGTTTTCGGTTGCCGGCGATTAAACTGCTTTCATTCGGCGTCTCATCAAAAATGAAAATATTTTTGAAAACTACAAGTCTCATGGGTTTTAGTGGTGAAAAAATAATTTTAAAAATCGTTCGGGAAATGAGTTTACTCCCTGCTTACTTTCTTTGTATACATTCGACTATACGGGATTTACGGGAAATCGCGGTTTTCGGTTGCCGGCGATTAAACTGCTTTCATTCGGCGTCTCATCAAAAATGAAAATATTTTTGAAAACTACAAGTCTCATGGGTTTTAGTGGTGAAAAAATAATTTTAAAAATCGTTCGGGAAATGAGTTTACTCCCTGCTTACTTTCTTTGTATACATTCGACTATACGGGATTTACGGGAAATCGCGGGTTTTCGGTTGCCGGCGATTAAACTGCTTTCATTCGGCGTCTCATCAAAAATGAAAATATTTTTGAAAACTACAAGTCTCATGGGTTTTAGTGGTGAAAAAATAATTTTAAAAATCGTTCGGGAAATGAGTTTACTCCCTGCTTACTTTCTTTGTATACATTCGACTATACGGGATTTACGGGAAATCGCGGGTTTTCGGTTGCCGGCGATTAAACTGCTTTCATTCGGCGTCTCATCAAAAATGAAAATTTTTTGAAAACTACAAGTCTCATGGGTTTTAGTGGTGAAAAAATAATTTTAAAAATCGTTCGGGAAATGAGTTTACTCCCTGCTTACTTTCTTTGTATACATTCGACTATACGGCCGAGTCCGGGATTTACGGGAAATCGCGGGTTTTCGGTTGCCGGCGATTAAACTGCTTTCATTCGGCGTCTCATCAAAAATGAAAATATTTTTGAAAACTACAAGTCTCATGGGTTTTAGTGGTGAAAAAATAATTTTAAAAATCGTTCGGGAAATGAGTTTACTCCCTGCTTACTTTCTTTGTATACATTCGACTATACGGGTTTACGGGAAATCGCGGGTTTTCGGTTGCCGGCGATTAAACTGCTTTCATTCGGCGTCTCATCAAAAATGAAAATATTTTTGAAAACTACAAGTCTCATGGGTTTTAGTGGTGAAAAAATAATTTTAAAAATCGTTCGGGAAATGAGTTTACTCCCTGCTTACTTTCTTTGTATACATTCGACTATACGGGATTTACGGGAAATCGCGGGTTTTCGGTTGCCGGCGATTAAACTGCTTTCATTCGGCGTCTCATCAAAAATGAAAATATTTTTGAAAACTACAAGTCTCATGGGTTTTAGTGGTGAAAAAATAATTTTAAAAATCGTTCGGGAAATGAGTTTACTCCCTGCTTACTTTCTTTGTATACATTCGACTATACGGGATGGGATTTACGGGAAATCGCGGGTTTTCGGTTGCCGGCGATTAAACTGCTTTCATTCGGCGTCTCATCAAAAATGAAAATATTTTTGAAAACTACAAGTCTCATGGGTTTTAGTGGTGAAAAATAATTTTAAAAATCGTTCGGGAAATGAGTTTACTCCCTGCTTACTTTCTTTGTATACATTCGACTATACGGGATTTACGGGAAATCGCGGGTTTTCGGTTGCCGGCGATTAAACTGCTTTCATTCGGCGTCTCATCAAAAATGAAAATATTTTTGAAAACTACAAGTCTCATGGGTTTTAGTGGTGAAAAAATAATTTTAAAAATCGTTCGGGAAATGAGTTTACTCCCTGCTTACTTTCTTTGTATACATTCGACTATACGGGATTTACGGGAAATCGCGGGTTTTCGGTTGCCGGCGATTAAACTGCTTTCATTCGGCGTCTCATCAAAAATGAAAAATTTTTGAAAACTACAAGTCTCATGGGTTTTAGTGGTGAAAAAATAATTTTAAAAATCGTTCGGGAAATGAGTTTACTCCCTGCTTACTTTCTTTGTATACATTCGACTATACGGGATTTACGGGAAATCGCGGGTTTTCGGTTGCCGGCGATTAAACTGCTTTCATTCGGCGTCTCATCAAAAATGAAAATATTTTTGAAAACTACAAGTCTCATGGGTTTTAGTGGTGAAAAAATAATTTTAAAAATCGTTCGGGAAATGAGTTTACTCCCTGCTTACTTTCTTTGTATACATTCGACTATACGGGATTTACGGGAAATCGCGGGTTTTCGGTTGCCGGCGATTAAACTGCTTTCATTCGGCGTCTCATCAAAAATGAAAATATTTTTGAAAACTACAAGTCTCATGGGTTTTAGTGGTGAAAAAATAATTTTAAAAATCGTTCGGGAAATGAGTTTACTCCCTGCTTACTTTCTTTGTATACATTCGACTATACGGGATTTACGGGAAATCGCGGGTTTTCGGTTGCCGGCGATTAAACTGCTTTCATTCGGCGTCTCATCAAAAATGAAAATATTTTTGAAAACTACAAGTCTCATGGGTTTTAGTGGTGAAAAAATAATTTTAAAAATCGTTCGGGAAATGAGTTTACTCCCTGCTTACTTTCTTTGTATACATTCGACTATACGGGATTTACGGGAAATCGCGGGTTTTCGGTTGCCGGCGATTAAACTGCTTTCATTCGGCGTCTCATCAAAAATGAAAATTTTTAAAACTACAAGTCTCATGGGTTTTAGTGGTGAAAAAATAATTTTAAAAATCGTTCGGGAAATGAGTTTACTCCCTGCTTACTTTCTTTGTATACATTCGACTATACGGGATTTACGGGAAATCGCGGGTTTTCGGTTGCCGGCGATTAAACTGCTTTCATTCGGCGTCTCATCAAAAATGAAAATATTTTTGAAAACTACAAGTCTCATGGGTTTTAGTGGTGAAAAAATAATTTGAAAATTGTTCGGAAAATGAGTTTACTCCCTGTTTACTTTCTTTGTATACATTCGACTATACGGGATATTTACGGGAAATCGCGGGTTTTCGGTTGCCGGCGATTAAACTGCTTTCATTCGGCGTCTCATCAAAAATGAAAATATTTTTGAAAACTACAAGTCTCATGGGTTTTAGTGGTGAAAAAATAATTTTAAAAATCGTTCGGGAAATGAGTTTACTCCCTGCTTACTTTCTTTGTATACATTCGACTATACGGGATTTACGGGAAATCGCGGGTTTTCGGATTAAACTGCTTTCATTCGGCGTCTCATCAAAAATGAAAATATTTTTAAAACTACAAGTCTCATGGGTTTTAGTGGTGAAAAAATAATTTTAAAAATCGTTCGGGAAATGAGTTTACTCCCTGCTTACTTTCTTTGTATACATTCGACTATACGGGATTTACGGGAAATCGCGGGTTTTCGGTTGCCGGCGATTAAACTGCTTTCATTCGGCGTCTCATCAAAAATGAAAATATTTTTGAAAACTACAAGTCTCATGGGTTTTAGTGGTGAAAAAATAATTTTAAAAATCGTTCGGGAAATGAGTTTACTCCCTGCTTACTTTCTTTGTATACATTCGACTATACGGGATTTACGGGAAATCGCGGGTTTTCGGTTGCCGGCGATTAAACTGCTTTCATTCGGCGTCTCATCAAAAATGAAAAATTTTTAAAACTACAAGTCTCATGGGTTTTAGTGGTGAAAAAATAATTTTAAAAATCGTTCGGGAAATGAGTTTACTCCCTGCTTACTTTCTTTGTATACATTCGACTATACGGGATTTACGGGAAATCGCGGGTTTTCGGTTGCCGGCGATTAAACTGCTTTCATTCGGCGTCTCATCAAAAATGAAAATATTTTTGAAAACTACAAGTCTCATGGGTTTTAGTGGTGAAAAAATAATTTTAAAAATCGTTCGGGAAATGAGTTTACTCCCTGCTTACTTTCTTTGTATACATTCGACTATACGGGATTTACGGGAAATCGCGGGTTTTCGGTTGCCGGCGATTAAACTGCTTTCATTCGGCGTCTCATCAAAAATGAAAATATTTTTGAAAACTACAAGTCTCATGGGTTTTAGTGGTGAAAAAATAATTTTAAAAATCGTTCGGGAAATGAGTTTACTCCCTGCTTACTTTCTTTGTATACATTCGACTATACGGGATTTACGGGAAATCGCGGGTTTTCGGTTGCCGGCGATTAAACTGCTTTCATTCGGCGTCTCATCAAAAATGAAAATATTTTTGAAAACTACAAGTCTCATGGGTTTTAGTGGTGAAAAAATAATTTTAAAAATGTTTCGGGAAATGAGTTTACTCCCTGCTTACTTTCTTTGTATACATTCGACTATACGGGGATTTACGGGAAATCGCGGGTTTTCGGTTGCCGGCGATTAAACTGCTTTCATTCGGCGTCTCATCAAAAATGAAAATATTTTGAAAACTACAAGTCTCATGGGTTTTAGTGGTGAAAAAATAATTTTAAAAATCGTTCGGGAAATGAGTTTACTCCCTGCTTACTTTCTTTGTATACATTCGACTATACGGGCCGAGTCCGGGATTTACGGGAAATCGCGGGTTTTCGGTTGCCGGCGATTAAACTGCTTTCATTCGGCGTCTCATCAAAAATGAAAATATTTTGAAAACTACAAGTCTCATGGGTTTTAGTGGTGAAAAAATAATTTTAAAAATCGTTCGGGAAATGAGTTTACTCCCTGCTTACTTTCTTTGTATACATTCGACTATACGGGATTTACGGGAAATCGCGGGTTTTCGGTTGCCGGCGATTAAACTGCTTTCATTCGGCGTCTCATCAAAAATGAAAATATTTTTGAAAACTACAAGTCTCATGGGTTTTAGTGGTGAAAAAATAATTTTAAAAATCGTTCGGGAAATGAGTTTACTCCCTGCTTACTTTCTTTGTATACATTCGACTATACGGGATTTACGGGAAATCGCGGGTTTTCGGTTGCCGGCGATTAAACTGCTTTCATTCGGCGTCTCATCAAAAATGAAAATATTTTTAAAACTACAAGTCTCATGGGTTTTAGTGGTGAAAAAATAATTTTAAAAATCGTTCGGGAAATGAGTTTACTCCCTGCTTACTTTCTTTGTATACATTCGACTATACGGGATTTACGGGAAATCGCGGGTTTTCGGTTGCCGGCGATTAAACTGCTTTCATTCGGCGTCTCATCAAAAATGAAAATATTTTTGAAAACTACAAGTCTCATGGGTTTTAGTGGTGAAAAAATAATTTTAAAAATCGTTCGGGAAATGAGTTTACTCCCTGCTTACTTTCTTTGTATACATTCGACTATACGGGATTTACGGGAAATCGCGGGTTTTCGGTTGCCGGCGATTAAACTGCTTTCATTCGGCGTCTCATCAAAAATGAAAATATTTTTGAAAACTACAAGTCTCATGGGTTTTAGTGGTGAAAAAATAATTTTAAAAATCGTTCGGGAAATGAGTTTACTCCCTGCTTACTTTCTTTGTATACATTCGACTATACGGGATTTACGGGAAATCGCGGGTTTTCGGTTGCCGGCGATTAAACTGCTTTCATTCGGCGTCTCATCAAAAATGAAAATATTTTTGAAAACTACAAGTCTCATGGGTTTTAGTGGTGAAAAAATAATTTTAAAAATCGTTCGGGAAATGAGTTTACTCCCTGCTTACTTTCTTTGTATACATTCGACTATACGGGATATTTACGGGAAATCGCGGGTTTTCGGTTGCCGGCGATTAAACTGCTTTCATTCGGCGTCTCATCAAAAATGAAAATATTTTTGAAAACTACAAGTCTCATGGGTTTTAGTGGTGAAAAAATAATTTTAAAAATCGTTCGGGAAATGAGTTTACTCCCTGCTTACTTTCTTTGTATACATTCGACTATACGGGATTTACGGGAAATCGCGGGTTTTCGGTTGCCGGCGATTAAACTGCTTTCATTCGGCGTCTCATCAAAAATGAAAATATTTTTGAAAACTACAAGTCTCATGGGTTTTAGTGGTGAAAAAATAATTTTAAAAATCGTTCGGGAAATGAGTTTACTCCCTGCTTACTTTCTTTGTATACATTCGACTATACGGGATCGGGATTTACGGGAAATCGCGGGTTTTCGGTTGCCGGCGATTAAACTGCTTTCATTCGGCGTCTCATCAAAAATGAAAATATTTTTGAAAACTACAAGTCTCATGGGTTTTAGTGGTGAAAAAATAATTTTAAAAATCGTTCGGGAAATGAGTTTACTCCCTGCTTACTTTCTTTGTATACATTCGACTATACGGGATTTACGGGAAATCGCGGGTTTTCGGTTGCCGGCGATTAAACTGCTTTCATTCGGCGTCTCATCAAAAATGAAAATATTTTTGAAAACTACAAGTCTCATGGGTTTTAGTGGTGAAAAAATAATTTTAAAAATCGTTCGGGAAATGAGTTTACTCCTGCTTACTTTCTTTGTATACATTCGACTATACGGGATTTACGGGAAATCGCGGGTTTTCGGTTGCCGGCGATTAAACTGCTTTCATTCGGCGTCTCATCAAAAATGAAAATATTTTTGAAAACTACAAGTCTCATGGGTTTTAGTGGTGAAAAAATAATTTTAAAAATCGTTCGGGAAATGAGTTTACTCCTGCTTACTTTCTTTGTATACATTCGACTATACGGGATCGGGATTTACGGGAAATCGCGGGTTTTCGGTTGCCGGCGATTAAACTGCTTTCATTCGGCGTCTCATCAAAAATGAAAATATTTTTGAAAACTACAAGTCTCATGGGTTTTAGTGGTGAAAAAATAATTTTAAAAATCGTTCGGGAAATGAGTTTACTCCCTGCTTACTTTCTTTGTATACATTCGACTATACGGGATTTACGGGAAATCGCGGGTTTTCGGTTGCCGGCGATTAAACTGCTTTCATTCGGCGTCTCATCAAAAATGAAAATAAAATACAAGTCTCATGGGTTTTAGTGGTGAAAAAATAATTTTAAAAATCGTTCGGGAAATGAGTTTACTCCCTGCTTACTTTCTTTGTATACATTCGACTATACGGGATGGGATTTACGGGAAATCGCGGGTTTTCGGTTGCCGGCGATTAAACTGCTTTCATTCGGCGTCTCATCAAAAATGAAAATATTTTTGAAAACTACAAGTCTCATGGGTTTTAGTGGTGAAAAAATAATTTTAAAAATCGTTCGGGAAATGAGTTTACTCCCTGCTTACTTTCTTTGTATACATTCGACTATACGGGATCGGGATTTACGGGAAATCGCGGGTTTTCGGTTGCCGGCGATTAAACTGCTTTCATTCGGCGTCTCATCAAAAATGAAAATATTTTTGAAAACTACAAGTCTCATGGGTTTTAGTGGTGAAAAAATAATTTTAAAAATCGTTCGGGAAATGAGTTTACTCCCTGCTTACTTTCTTTGTATACATTCGACTATACGGGATTTACGGGAAATCGCGGGTTTTCGGTTGCCGGCGATTAAACTGCTTTCATTCGGCGTCTCATCAAAAATGAAAATATTTTTGAAAACTACAAGTCTCATGGGTTTTAGTGGTGAAAAAATAATTTTAAAAATCGTTCGGGAAATGAGTTTACTCCCTGCTTACTTTCTTTGTATACATTCGACTATACGGGCCGATCCGGGATTTACGGGAAATCGCGGGTTTTCGGTTGCCGGCGATTAAACTGCTTTCATTCGGCGTCTCATCAAAAATGAAAATATTTTTGAAAACTACAAGTCTCATGGGTTTTAGTGGTGAAAAAATAATTTTAAAAATCGTTCGGGAAATGAGTTTACTCCCTGCTTACTTTCTTTGTATACATTCGACTATACGGGATTTACGGGAAATCGCGGGTTTTCGGTTGCCGGCGATTAAACTGCTTTCATTCGGCGTCTCATCAAAAATGAAAATATTTTTGAAAACTACAAGTCTCATGGGTTTTAGTGGTGAAAAAATAATTTTAAAAATCGTTCGGGAAATGAGTTTACTCCCTGCTTACTTTCTTTGTATACATTCGACTATACGGGATTTACGGGAAATCGCGGGTTTTCGGTTGCCGGCGATTAAACTGCTTTCATTCGGCGTCTCATCAAAAATGAAAATATTTTTGAAAACTACAAGTCTCATGGGTTTTAGTGGTGAAAAAATAATTTTAAAAATCGTTCGGGAAATGAGTTTACTCCCTGCTTACTTTCTTTGTATACATTCGACTATACGGGATTTACGGGAAATCGCGGGTTTTCGGTTGCCGGCGATTAAACTGCTTTCATTCGGCGTCTCATCAAAAATGAAAAATTTTTGAAAACTACAAGTCTCATGGGTTTTAGTGGTGAAAAAATAATTTTAAAAATCGTTCGGGAAATGAGTTTACTCCCTGCTTACTTTCTTTGTATACATTCGACTATACGGGATTTACGGGAAATCGCGGGTTTTCGGTTGCCGGCGATTAAACTGCTTTCATTCGGCGTCTCATCAAAAATGAAAATATTTTTGAAAACTACAAGTCTCATGGGTTTTAGTGGTGAAAAAATAATTTTAAAAATCGTTCGGGAAATGAGTTTACTCCCTGCTTACTTTCTTTGTATACATTCGACTATACGGGATTTACGGGAAATCGCGGGTTTTCGGTTGCCGGCGATTAAACTGCTTTCATTCGGCGTCTCATCAAAAATGAAAATATTTTTGAAAACTACAAGTCTCATGGGTTTTAGTGGTGAAAAAATAATTTTAAAAATCGTTCGGGAAATGAGTTTACTCCCTGCTTACTTTCTTTGTATACATTCGACTATACGGGATTTACGGGAAATCGCGGGTTTTCGGTTGCCGGCGATTAAACTGCTTTCATTCGGCGTCTCATCAAAAATGAAAATATTTTTGAAAACTACAAGTCTCATGGGTTTTAGTGGTGAAAAAATAATTTTAAAAATCGTTCGGGAAATGAGTTTACTCCCTGCTTACTTTCTTTGTATACATTCGACTATACGGGATATTACGGGAAATCGCGGGTTTTCGGTTGCCGGCGATTAAACTGCTTTCATTCGGCGTCTCATCAAAAATGAAAATATTTTTGAAAACTACAAGTCTCATGGGTTTTAGTGGTGAAAAAATAATTTTAAAAATCGTTCGGGAAATGAGTTTACTCCCTGCTTACTTTCTTTGTATACATTCGACTATACGGGATTTACGGGAAATCGCGGGTTTTCGGTTGCCGGCGATTAAACTGCTTTCATTCGGCGTCTCATCAAAAATGAAAATATTTTTGAAAACTACAAGTCTCATGGGTTTTAGTGGTGAAAAAATAATTTTAAAAATCGTTCGGGAAATGAGTTTACTCCCTGCTTACTTTCTTTGTATACATTCGACTATACGGGATTTTTACGGGAAATCGCGGGTTTTCGGTTGCCGGCGATTAAACTGCTTTCATTCGGCGTCTCATCAAAAATGAAAATATTTTTGAAAACTACAAGTCTCATGGGTTTTAGTGGTGAAAAAATAATTTTAAAAATCGTTCGGGAAATGAGTTTACTCCCTGCTTACTTTCTTTGTATACATTCGACTATACGGGATTTACGGGAAATCGCGGGTTTTCGGTTGCCGGCGATTAAACTGCTTTCATTCGGCGTCTCATCAAAAATGAAAATATTTTTGAAAACTACAAGTCTCATGGGTTTTAGTGGTGAAAAAATAATTTTAAAAATCGTTCGGGAAATGAGTTTACTCCCTGCTTACTTTCTTTGTATACATTCGACTATACGGGATTTACGGGAAATCGCGGGTTTTCGGTTGCCGGCGATTAAACTGCTTTCATTCGGCGTCTCATCAAAAATGAAAATATTTTTGAAAACTACAAGTCTCATGGGTTTTAGTGGTGAAAAAATAATTTTAAAAATCGTTCGGGAAATGAGTTTACTCCCTGCTTACTTTCTTTGTATACATTCGACTATACGGGATTTACGGGAAATCGCGGGTTTTCGGTTGCCGGCGATTAAACTGCTTTCATTCGGCGTCTCATCAAAAATGAAAATATTTTTGAAAACTACAAGTCTCATGGGTTTTAGTGGTGAAAAAATAATTTTAAAAATCGTTCGGGAAATGAGTTTACTCCCTGCTTACTTTCTTTGTATACATTCGACTATACGGGAATTTACGGGAAATCGCGGGTTTTCGGTTGCCGGCGATTAAACTGCTTTCATTCGGCGTCTCATCAAAAATGAAAATTTTTGAAAACTACAAGTCTCATGGGTTTTAGTGGTGAAAAAATAATTTTAAAAATCGTTCGGGAAATGAGTTTACTCCCTGCTTACTTTCTTTGTATACATTCGACTATACGGGATTTACGGGAAATCGCGGGTTTTCGGTTGCCGGCGATTAAACTGCTTTCATTCGGCGTCTCATCAAAAATGAAAATATTTTTGAAAACTACAAGTCTCATGGGTTTTAGTGGTGAAAAAATAATTTTAAAAATCGTTCGGGAAATGAGTTTACTCCCTGCTTACTTTCTTTGTATACATTCGACTATACGGGATTTACGGGAAATCGCGGGTTTTCGGTTGCCGGCGATTAAACTGCTTTCATTCGGCGTCTCATCAAAAATGAAAATATTTTTGAAAACTACAAGTCTCATGGGTTTTAGTGGTGAAAAAATAATTTTAAAAATCGTTCGGGAAATGAGTTTACTCCCTGCTTACTTTCTTTGTATACATTCGACTATACGGGATTTACGGGAAATCGCGGGTTTTCGGTTGCCGGCGATTAAACTGCTTTCATTCGGCGTCTCATCAAAAATGAAAATATTTTTGAAAACTACAAGTCTCATGGGTTTTAGTGGTGAAAAAATAATTTTAAAAATCGTTCGGGAAATGAGTTTACTCCCTGCTTACTTTCTTTGTATACATTCGACTATACGGGATTTACGGGAAATCGCGGGTTTTCGGTTGCCGGCTATTAAACTGCTTTCATTCGGCGTCTCATCAAAAATGAAAATATTTTTAAAACTACAAGTCTCATGGGTTTTAGTGGTGAAAAAATAATTTTAAAAATCGTTCGGGAAATGAGTTTACTCCCTGCTTACTTTCTTTGTATACATTCGACTATACGGGCCGATCCGGGATTTACGGGAAATCGCGGGTTTTCGGTTGCCGGCGATTAAACTGCTTTCATTCGGCGTCTCATCAAAAATGAAAATATTTTTGAAAACTACAAGTCTCATGGGTTTTAGTGGTGAAAAAATAATTTTAAAAATCGTTCGGGAAATGAGTTTACTCCCTGCTTACTTTCTTTGTATACATTCGACTATACGGGATTTACGGGAAATCGCGGGTTTTCGGTTGCCGGCGATTAAACTGCTTTCATTCGGCGTCTCATCAAAAATGAAAATATTTTGAAAACTACAAGTCTCATGGGTTTTAGTGGTGAAAAAATAATTTTAAAAATCGTTCGGGAAATGAGTTTACTCCCTGCTTACTTTCTTTGTATACATTCGACTATACGGGATATTTACGGGAAATCGCGGGTTTTCGGTTGCCGGCGATTAAACTGCTTTCATTCGGCGTCTCATCAAAAATGAAAATATTTTTGAAAACTACAAGTCTCATGGGTTTTAGTGGTGAAAAAATAATTTTAAAAATCGTTCGGGAAATGAGTTTACTCCCTGCTTACTTTCTTTGTATACATTCGACTATACGGGATTTACGGGAAATCGCGGGTTTTCGGTTGCCGGCGATTAAACTGCTTTCATTCGGCGTCTCATCAAAAATGAAAATATTTTTGAAAACTACAAGTCTCATGGGTTTTAGTGGTGAAAAAATAATTTTAAAAATCGTTCGGGAAATGAGTTTACTCCCTGCTTACTTTCTTTGTATACATTCGACTATACGGGATTTACGGGAAATCGCGGGTTTTCGGTTGCCGGCGATTAAACTGCTTTCATTCGGCGTCTCATCAAAAATGAAAATATTTTTGAAAACTACAAGTCTCATGGGTTTTAGTGGTGAAAAAATAATTTTAAAAATCGTTCGGGAAATGAGTTTACTCCCTGCTTACTTTCTTTGTATACATTCGACTATACGGGAGGGATTTACGGGAAATCGCGGGTTTTCGGTTGCCGGCGATTAAACTGCTTTCATTCGGCGTCTCATCAAAAATGAAAATATTTTTGAAAACTACAAGTCTCATGGGTTTTAGTGGTGAAAAAATAATTTTAAAAATCGTTCGGGAAATGAGTTTACTCCCTGCTTACTTTCTTTGTATACATTCGACTATACGGGATTTACGGGAAATCGCGGGTTTTCGGTTGCCGGCGATTAAACTGCTTTCATTCGGCGTCTCATCAAAAATGAAAATATTTTTGAAAACTACAAGTCTCATGGGTTTTAGTGGTGAAAAAATAATTTTAAAAATCGTTCGGGAAATGAGTTTACTCCCTGCTTACTTTCTTTGTATACATTCGACTATACGGGATTTACGGGAAATCGCGGGTTTTCGGTTGCCGGCGATTAAACTGCTTTCATTCGGCGTCTCATCAAAAATGAAAATATTTTTGAAAACTACAAGTCTCATGGGTTTTAGTGGTGAAAAAATAATTTTAAAAATCGTTCGGGAAATGAGTTTACTCCCTGCTTACTTTCTTTGTATACATTCGACTATACGGGATTTACGGGAAATCGCGGGTTTTCGGTTGCCGGCGATTAAACTGCTTTCATTCGGCGTCTCATCAAAAATGAAAATATTTTTGAAAACTACAAGTCTCATGGGTTTTAGTGGTGAAAAAATAATTTTAAAAATCGTTCGGGAAATGAGTTTACTCCCTGCTTACTTTCTTTGTATACATTCGACTATACGGGATTTACGGGAAATCGCGGGTTTTCGGTTGCCGGCGATTAAACTGCTTTCATTCGGCGTCTCATCAAAAATGAAAATATTTTTGAAAACTACAAGTCTCATGGGTTTTAGTGGTGAAAAAATAATTTTAAAAATCGTTCGGGAAATGAGTTTACTCCCTGCTTACTTTCTTTGTATACATTCGACTATACGGGATTTACGGGAAATCGCGGGTTTTCGGTTGCCGGCGATTAAACTGCTTTCATTCGGCGTCTCATCAAAAATGAAAATATTTTTGAAAACTACAAGTCTCATGGGTTTTAGTGGTGAAAAAATAATTTTAAAAATCGTTCGGGAAATGAGTTTACTCCCTGCTTACTTTCTTTGTATACATTCGACTATACGGGATTTACGGGAAATCGCGGGTTTTCGGTTGCCGGCGATTAAACTGCTTTCATTCGGCGTCTCATCAAAAATGAAAATATTTTTGAAAACTACAAGTCTCATGGGTTTTAGTGGTGAAAAAATAATTTTAAAAATCGTTCGGGAAATGAGTTTACTCCCTGCTTACTTTCTTTGTATACATTCGACTATACGGGCCGACGGGATTTACGGGAAATCGCGGGTTTTCGGTTGCCGGCGATTAAACTGCTTTCATTCGGCGTCTCATCAAAAATGAAAATATTTTTGAAAACTACAAGTCTCATGGGTTTTAGTGGTGAAAAAATAATTTTAAAAATCGTTCGGGAAATGAGTTTACTCCCTGCTTACTTTCTTTGTATACATTCGACTATACGGGATTTACGGGAAATCGCGGGTTTTCGGTTGCCGGCGATTAAACTGCTTTCATTCGGCGTCTCATCAAAAATGAAAATATTTTTGAAAACTACAAGTCTCATGGGTTTTAGTGGTGAAAAAATAATTTTAAAAATCGTTCGGGAAATGAGTTTACTCCCTGCTTACTTTCTTTGTATACATTCGACTATACGAGGGATTTACGGGAAATCGCGGGTTTTCGGTTGCCGGCGAATTAAACTGCTTTCATTCGGCGTCTCATCAAAAATGAAAATATTTTTGAAAACTACAAGTCTCATGGGTTTTAGTGGTGAAAAAATAATTTTAAAAATCGTTCGGGAAATGAGTTTACTCCCTGCTTACTTTCTTTGTATACATTCGACTATACGGGATTTACGGGAAATCGCGGGTTTTCGGTTGCCGGCGATTAAACTGCTTTCATTCGGCGTCTCATCAAAAATGAAAATATTTTTGAAAACTACAAGTCTCATGGGTTTTAGTGGTGAAAAAATAATTTTAAAAATCGTTCGGGAAATGAGTTTACTCCCTGCTTACTTTCTTTGTATACATTCGACTATACGGCCGATGATTTACGGGAAATCGCGGGTTTTCGGTTGCCGGCGATTAAACTGCTTTCATTCGGCGTCTCATCAAAAATGAAAATATTTTTGAAAACTACAAGTCTCATGGGTTTTAGTGGTGAAAAAATAATTTTAAAAATCGTTCGGGAAATGAGTTTACTCCCTGCTTACTTTCTTTGTATACATTCGACTATACGGGATTTACGGGAAATCGCGGGTTTTCGGTTGCCGGCGATTAAACTGCTTTCATTCGGCGTCTCATCAAAAATGAAAATATTTTTGAAAACTACAAGTCTCATGGGTTTTAGTGGTGAAAAAATAATTTTAAAAATCGTTCGGGAAATGAGTTTACTCCCTGCTTACTTTCTTTGTATACATTCGACTATACGGGCCGATCCGGGATTTACGGGAAATCGCGGGTTTTCGGTTGCCGGCGATTAAACTGCTTTCATTCGGCGTCTCATCAAAAATGAAAATATTTTTGAAAACTACAAGTCTCATGGGTTTTAGTGGTGAAAAAATAATTTTAAAAATCGTTCGGGAAATGAGTTTACTCCCTGCTTACTTTCTTTGTATACATTCGACTATACGGGCGAGGGATTTACGGGAAATCGCGGGTTTTCGGTTGCCGGCGATTAAACTGCTTTCATTCGGCGTCTCATCAAAAATGAAAATATTTTTGAAAACTACAAGTCTCATGGGTTTTAGTGGTGAAAAAATAATTTTAAAAATCGTTCGGGAAATGAGTTTACTCCCTGCTTACTTTCTTTGTATACATTCGACTATACGGGCCGACGGGATTTACGGGAAATCGCGGGTTTTCGGTTGCCGGCGATTAAACTGCTTTCATTCGGCGTCTCATCAAAAATGAAAATATTTTTGAAAACTACAAGTCTCATGGGTTTTAGTGGTGAAAAAATAATTTTAAAAATCGTTCGGGAAATGAGTTTACTCCCTGCTTACTTTCTTTGTATACATTCGACTATACGGCCGGATTTACGGGAAATCGCGGGTTTTCGGTTGCCGGCGATTAAACTGCTTTCATTCGGCGTCTCATCAAAAATGAAAATATTTTTGAAAACTACAAGTCTCATGGGTTTTAGTGGTGAAAAAATAATTTTAAAAATCGTTCGGGAAATGAGTTTACTCCCTGCTTACTTTCTTTGTATACATTCGACTATACGGCCGACGGGATTTACGGGAAATCGCGGGTTTTCGGTTGCCGGCGATTAAACTGCTTTCATTCGGCGTCTCATCAAAAATGAAAATATTTTTGAAAACTACAAGTCTCATGGGTTTTAGTGGTGAAAAAATAATTTTAAAAATCGTTCGGGAAATGAGTTTACTCCCTGCTTACTTTCTTTGTATACATTCGACTATACGGGCCGATCCGGGATTTACGGGAAATCGCGGGTTTTCGGTTGCCGGCGATTAAACTGCTTTCATTCGGCGTCTCATCAAAAATGAAAATATTTTTGAAAACTACAAGTCTCATGGGTTTTAGTGGTGAAAAAATAATTTTAAAAATCGTTCGGGAAATGAGTTTACTCCCTGCTTACTTTCTTTGTATACATTCGACTATACGGGATTTACGGGAAATCGCGGGTTTTCGGTTGCCGGCGATTAAACTGCTTTCATTCGGCGTCTCATCAAAAATGAAAATATTTTTGAAAACTACAAGTCTCATGGGTTTTAGTGGTGAAAAAATAATTTTAAAAATCGTTCGGGAAATGAGTTTACTCCCTGCTTACTTTCTTTGTATACATTCGACTATACGGGCCGACGGGATTTACGGGAAATCGCGGGTTTTCGGTTGCCGGCGATTAAACTGCTTTCATTCGGCGTCTCATCAAAAATGAAAATATTTTTGAAAACTACAAGTCTCATGGGTTTTAGTGGTGAAAAAATAATTTTAAAAATCGTTCGGGAAATGAGTTTACTCCCTGCTTACTTTCTTTGTATACATTCGACTATACGGGCCGACGGGATTTACGGGAAATCGCGGGTTTTCGGTTGCCGGCGATTAAACTGCTTTCATTCGGCGTCTCATCAAAAATGAAAATATTTTTGAAAACTACAAGTCTCATGGGTTTTAGTGGTGAAAAAATAATTTTAAAAATCGTTCGGGAAATGAGTTTACTCCCTGCTTACTTTCTTTGTATACATTCGACTATACGGCCGACCGGGATTTACGGGAAATCGCGGGTTTTCGGTTGCCGGCGATTAAACTGCTTTCATTCGGCGTCTCATCAAAAATGAAAATATTTTTGAAAACTACAAGTCTCATGGGTTTTAGTGGTGAAAAAATAATTTTAAAAATCGTTCGGGAAATGAGTTTACTCCCTGCTTACTTTCTTTGTATACATTCGACTATACGGGATTTACGGGAAATCGCGGGTTTTCGGTTGCCGGCGATTAAACTGCTTTCATTCGGCGTCTCATCAAAAATGAAAATATTTTTTGAAAACTACAAGTCTCATGGGTTTTAGTGGTGAAAAAATAATTTTAAAAATCGTTCGGGAAATGAGTTTACTCCCTGCTTACTTTCTTTGTATACATTCGACTATACGGCGATCCGGGATTTACGGGAAATCGCGGGTTTTCGGTTGCCGGCGATTAAACTGCTTTCATTCGGCGTCTCATCAAAAATGAAAATATTTTTGAAAACTACAAGTCTCATGGGTTTTAGTGGTGAAAAAATAATTTTAAAAATCGTTCGGGAAATGAGTTTACTCCCTGCTTACTTTCTTTGTATACATTCGACTATACGGCCGAGGGATTTACGGGAAATCGCGGGTTTTCGGTTGCCGGCGATTAAACTGCTTTCATTCGGCGTCTCATCAAAAATGAAAATATTTTTGAAAACTACAAGTCTCATGGGTTTTAGTGGTGAAAAAATAATTTTAAAAATCGTTCGGGAAATGAGTTTACTCCCTGCTTACTTTCTTTGTATACATTCGACTATACCGACGGGATTTACGGGAAATCGCGGGTTTTCGGTTGCCGGCGATTAAACTGCTTTCATTCGGCGTCTCATCAAAAATGAAAATATTTTTAAAACTACAAGTCTCATGGGTTTTAGTGGTGAAAAAATAATTTTAAAAATCGTTCGGGAAATGAGTTTACTCCCTGCTTACTTTCTTTGTATACATTCGACTATACGGGATTTACGGGAAATCGCGGGTTTTCGGTTGCCGGCGATTAAACTGCTTTCATTCGGCGTCTCATCAAAAATGAAAATATTTTTGAAAACTACAAGTCTCATGGGTTTTAGTGGTGAAAAAATAATTTTAAAAATCGTTCGGGAAATGAGTTTACTCCCTGCTTACTTTCTTTGTATACATTCGACTATACGGGATTTACGGGAAATCGCGGGTTTTCGGTTGCCGGCGATTAAACTGCTTTCATTCGGCGTCTCATCAAAAATGAAAATATTTTTGAAAACTACAAGTCTCATGGGTTTTAGTGGTGAAAAAATAATTTTAAAAATCGTTCGGGAAATGAGTTTACTCCCTGCTTACTTTCTTTGTATACATTCGACTATACGGGCCGATCCGGGATTTACGGGAAATCGCGGGTTTTCGGTTGCCGGCGATTAAACTGCTTTCATTCGGCGTCTCATCAAAAATGAAAATATTTTTGAAAACTACAAGTCTCATGGGTTTTAGTGGTGAAAAAATAATTTTAAAAATCGTTCGGGAAATGAGTTTACTCCCTGCTTACTTTCTTTGTATACATTCGACTATACGGGCCGACGGGATTTACGGGAAATCGCGGGTTTTCGGTTGCCGGCGATTAAACTGCTTTCATTCGGCGTCTCATCAAAAATGAAAATATTTTTGAAAACTACAAGTCTCATGGGTTTTAGTGGTGAAAAAATAATTTTAAAAATCGTTCGGGAAATGAGTTTACTCCCTGCTTACTTTCTTTGTATACATTCGACTATACGGGATTTACGGGAAATCGCGGGTTTTCGGTTGCCGGCGATTAAACTGCTTTCATTCGGCGTCTCATCAAAAATGAAAATATTTTTGAAAACTACAAGTCTCATGGGTTTTAGTGGTGAAAAAATAATTTTAAAAATCGTTCGGGAAATGAGTTTACTCCCTGCTTACTTTCTTTGTATACATTCGACTATACGGGCCGACGGGATTTACGGGAAATCGCGGGTTTTCGGTTGCCGGCGATTAAACTGCTTTCATTCGGCGTCTCATCAAAAATGAAAATATTTTTGAAAACTACAAGTCTCATGGGTTTTAGTGGTGAAAAAATAATTTTAAAAATCGTTCGGGAAATGAGTTTACTCCCTGCTTACTTTCTTTGTATACATTCGACTATACGGCCGACCGGGATTTACGGGAAATCGCGGGTTTTCGGTTGCCGGCGATTAAACTGCTTTCATTCGGCGTCTCATCAAAAATGAAAATATTTTTGAAAACTACAAGTCTCATGGGTTTTAGTGGTGAAAAAATAATTTTAAAAATCGTTCGGGAAATGAGTTTACTCCCTGCTTACTTTCTTTGTATACATTCGACTATACGGGCCGAGGATTTACGGGAAATCGCGGGTTTTCGGTTGCCGGCGATTAAACTGCTTTCATTCGGCGTCTCATCAAAAATGAAAATATTTTTGAAAACTACAAGTCTCATGGGTTTTAGTGGTGAAAAAATAATTTTAAAAATCGTTCGGGAAATGAGTTTACTCCCTGCTTACTTTCTTTGTATACATTCGACTATACGGGATTTACGGGAAATCGCGGGTTTTCGGTTGCCGGCGATTAAACTGCTTTCATTCGGCGTCTCATCAAAAATGAAAATATTTTTGAAAACTACAAGTCTCATTGGTTTTAGTGGTGAAAAAATAATTTTAAAAATCGTTCGGGAAATGAGTTTACTCCCTGCTTACTTTCTTTGTATACATTCGACTATACGGGATTTACGGGAAATCGCGGGTTTTCGGTTGCCGGCGATTAAACTGCTTTCATTCGGCGTCTCATCAAAAATGAAAATATTTTTGAAAACTACAAGTCTCATGGGTTTTAGTGGTGAAAAAATAATTTTAAAAATCGTTCGGGAAATGAGTTTACTCCCTGCTTACTTTCTTTGTATACATTCGACTATACGGGCCGATCCGGGATTTACGGGAAATCGCGGGTTTTCGGTTGCCGGCGATTAAACTGCTTTCATTCGGCGTCTCATCAAAATGAAAAATATTTTTGAAAACTACAAGTCTCATGGGTTTTTAGTGGTGAAAAAAATTAATTTTAAAAATCGTTCGGGAAATGAGTTTACTCCCTGCTTACTTTCTTTGTATACATTCGACTATACGGGCCGAGCCGGGATTTACGGGAAATCGCGGGTTTTCGGTTGCCGGCGATTAAACTGCTTTCATTCGGCGTCTCATCAAAAATGAAAATATTTTTGAAAACTACAAGTCTCATGGGTTTTAGTGGTGAAAAAATAATTTTAAAAATCGTTCGGGAAATGAGTTTACTCCCTGCTTACTTTCTTTGTATACATTCGACTATACGGGCCGATGGGATTTACGGGAAATCGCGGGTTTTCGGTTGCCGGCGATTAAACTGCTTTCATTCGGCGTCTCATCAAAAATGAAAATATTTTTGAAAACTACAAGTCTCATGGGTTTTAGTGGTGAAAAAATAATTTTAAAAATCGTTCGGGAAATGAGTTTACTCCCTGCTTACTTTCTTTGTATACATTCGACTATACGGGCCGATCCGGGATTTACGGGAAATCGCGGGTTTTCGGTTGCCGGCGATTAAACTGCTTTCATTCGGCGTCTCATCAAAAATGAAAATATTTTTGAAAACTACAAGTCTCATGGGTTTTAGTGGTGAAAAAATAATTTTAAAAATCGTTCGGGAAATGAGTTTACTCCCTGCTTACTTTCTTTGTATACATTCGACTATACGGGCCGAGCCCGGGATTTACGGGAAATCGCGGGTTTTCGGTTGCCGGCGATTAAACTGCTTTCATTCGGCGTCTCATCAAAAATGAAAATATTTTTGAAAACTACAAGTCTCATGGGTTTTAGTGGTGAAAAAATAATTTTAAAAATCGTTCGGGAAATGAGTTTACTCCCTGCTTACTTTCTTTGTATACATTCGACTATACGGGCCGAGCCGGGATTTACGGGAAATCGCGGGTTTTCGGTTGCCGGCGATTAAACTGCTTTCATTCGGCGTCTCATCAAAAATGAAAATATTTTTGAAAACTACAAGTCTCATGGGTTTTAGTGGTGAAAAAATAATTTTAAAAATCGTTCGGGAAATGAGTTTACTCCCTGCTTACTTTCTTTGTATACATTCGACTATACGGGCCGATCCGGGATTTACGGGAAATCGCGGGTTTTCGGTTGCCGGCGATTAAACTGCTTTCATTCGGCGTCTCATCAAAAATGAAAATATTTTTGAAAACTACAAGTCTCATGGGTTTTAGTGGTGAAAAAATAATTTTAAAAATCGTTCGGGAAATGAGTTTACTCCCTGCTTACTTTCTTTGTATACATTCGACTATACGGGATTTACGGGAAATCGCGGGTTTTCGGTTGCCGGCGATTAAACTGCTTTCATTCGGCGTCTCATCAAAAATGAAAATATTTTTGAAAACTACAAGTCTCATGGGTTTTAGTGGTGAAAAAATAATTTTAAAAATCGTTCGGGAAATGAGTTTACTCCCTGCTTACTTTCTTTGTATACATTCGACTATACGGGATTTACGGGAAATCGCGGGTTTTCGGTTGCCGGCGATTAAACTGCTTTCATTCGGCGTCTCATCAAAAATGAAAATATTTTTGAAAACTACAAGTCTCATGGGTTTTAGTGGTGAAAAAATAATTTTAAAAATCGTTCGGGAAATGAGTTTACTCCCTGCTTACTTTCTTTGTATACATTCGACTATACGGGCCGATCCGGGATTTACGGGAAATCGCGGGTTTTCGGTTGCCGGAGATTAAACTGCTTTCATTCGGCGTCTCATCAAAAATGAAAATATTTTTGAAAACTACAAGTCTCATGGGTTTTAGTGGTGAAAAAATAATTTTAAAAATCGTTCGGGAAATGAGTTTACTCCCTGCTTACTTTCTTTGTATACATTCGACTATACGGGCCGATCCGGGATTTACGGGAAATCGCGGGTTTTCGGTTGCCGGCGATTAAACTGCTTTCATTCGGCGTCTCATCAAAAATGAAAATATTTTTGAAAACTACAAGTCTCATGGGTTTTAGTGGTGAAAAAATAATTTTAAAAATCGTTCGGGAAATGAGTTTACTCCCTGCTACTTTCTTTGTATACATTCGACTATACGGGATTTACGGGAAATCGCGGGTTTTCGGTTGCCGGCGATTAAACTGCTTTCATTCGGCGTCTCATCAAAAATGAAAATATTTTTGAAAACTACAAGTCTCATGGGTTTTAGTGGTGAAAAAATAATTTTAAAAATCGTTCGGGAAATGAGTTTACTCCCTGCTTACTTTCTTTGTATACATTCGACTATACGGGATTTACGGGAAATCGCGGGTTTTCGGTTGCCGGCGATTAAACTGCTTTCATTCGGCGTCTCATCAAAAATGAAAATATTTTTGAAAACTACAAGTCTCATGGGTTTTAGTGGTGAAAAAATAATTTTAAAAATCGTTCGGGAAATGAGTTTACTCCCTGCTTACTTTCTTTGTATACATTCGACTATACGGGCCGATCCGGGATTTACGGGAAATCGCGGGTTTTCGGTTGCCGGCGATTAAACTGCTTTCATTCGGCGTCTCATCAAAAATGAAAATATTTTTGAAAACTACAAGTCTCATGGGTTTTAGTGGTGAAAAAATAATTTTAAAAATCGTTCGGGAAATGAGTTTACTCCCTGCTACTTTCTTTGTATACATTCACTATACGGGCCGAGCCGGGATTTACGGGAAATCGCGGGTTTTCGGTTGCCGGCGATTAAACTGCTTTCATTCGGCGTCTCATCAAAAATGAAAATATTTTTGAAAACTACAAGTCTCATGGGTTTTAGTGGTGAAAAATAATTTTAAAAATCGTTCGGGAAATGAGTTTACTCCCTGCTTACTTTCTTTGTATACATTCGACTATACGGGATTTACGGGAAATCGCGGGTTTTCGGTTGCCGGCGATTAAACTGCTTTCATTCGGCGTCTCATCAAAAATGAAAATATTTTTGAAAACTACAAGTCTCATGG
>JASGCC010002357.1:0-28857 GCA_030067915.1 Hydractinia echinata
GACGCCGAATGAAAGCAGTTTAATCGCCGGCAACCGAAAACCCGCGATTTCCCGTAAAAATCCCGTATAGTCGAATGTATACAAAGAAAGTAAGCAGGCAGTAAACTCATTTCCGAACAATTTTTAAAATTATTTTTTCACCACTAAAACCATGAGACTTGTAGTTTTCAAAAATATTTTCATTTTTGATGAGACGCCGAATGAAAGCAGTTTAATCGCCGGCAACCGAAAACCCGCGATTTTCCCGTAAATCCCGGATCGGCCCGTATAGTCGAATGTATACAAAGAAAGTAAGCAGGAGTAAACTCATTTCCCGAACAATTTTTAAAATTATTTTTTCACCACTAAAACCCATGAGACTTGTAGTTTTCAAAAATATTTTCATTTTTGATGAGACGCCGAATGAAAGCAGTTTAATCGCCGGCAACCGAAAACCCGCGATTTCCCGTAAATATCGGCCCGTATAGTCGAATGTATACAAAGAAAGTAAGCAGGCAGTAAACTCATTTCCCGACAATTTTTAAAATTATTTTTTCACCACTAAAACCCATGAGACTTGTAGTTTTAAAAATATTTTTCATTTTTGATGAGACGCCGAATGAAAGCAGTTTAATCGCCGGCAACCGAAAACCCGCGATTTCCCGTAAATCCGGATCGGCCCGTATAGTCGAATGTATACAAAGAAAGTAAGCAGGGAGTAAACTCATTTCCCGAACGATTTTTTAAAATTATTTTTTCACCACTAAAACCCATGAGACTTGTAGTTTTCAAAAATATTTTCATTTTTGATGAGACGCCGAATGAAAGCAGTTTAATCGCCGGCAACCGAAAACCCGCGATTTCCCGTAAATCCCGTATAGTCGAATGTATACAAAGAAAGTAAGCAGGAGTAAACTCATTTCCCGAACGATTTTTAAATTATTTTTTCACCACTAAAACCCATGAGACTTGTAGTTTTCAAAAATATTTTCATTTTTGATGAGACGCCGAATGAAAGCAGTTTAATCGCCGGCAACCGAAAACCCGCGATTTCCCGTAAATCCCGTATAGTCGAATGTATACAAAGAAAGTAAGCAGAGTAAACTCATTTCCCGAACGATTTTTTAAAATTATTTTTTCACCACTAAAACCCATGAGACTTGTAGTTTTGAAAAATATTTTCATTTTTGATGAGACGCCGAATGAAAGCAGTTTAATCGCCGGCAACCGAAAACCGCGATTTCCCGTAAATCCCGCATAGTCGAATGTATACAAAGAAAGTAAGCAGGGAGTAAACTCATTTCCCGAACGATTTTTAAAATTATTTTTTCACCACTAAAACCCATGAGACTTGTAGTTTTCAAAAATATTTTCATTTTTGATGAGACGCCGAATGAAAGCAGTTTAATCGCCGGCAACCGAAAACCCGCGATTTCCCGTAAATCCCGTATAGTCGAATGTATACAAAGAAAGTAAGCAGGGAGTAAACTCATTTCCCGAACAATTTTTAAAATTATTTTTTCACCACTAAAACCCATGAGACTTGTAGTTTTCAAAAATATTTTCATTTTTGATGAGACGCCGAATGAAAGCAGTTTAATCGCCGGCAACCGAAAACCCGCGATTTCCCGTAAATCCCGGATCGGCCCGTATAGTCGAATGTATACAAAGAAAGTAAGCAGGAGTAAACTCATTTCCCGAACATTTTTAAAATTATTTTTTCACCACTAAAACCCATGAGACTTGTAGTTTTCAAAAATATTTTCATTTTGATGAGACGCCGAATGAAAGCAGTTTAATCGCCGGCAACCGAAAACCCGCGATTTCCCGTAAATCCGTATAGTCGAATGTATACAAAGAAAGTAAGCAGGGAGTAAACTCATTTCCCGAACGATTTTTAAAATTATTTTTTCACCACTAAAACCCATGAGACTTGTAGTTTTCAAAAATATTTTCATTTTTGATGAGACGCCGAATGAAAGCAGTTTAATCGCCGGCAACCGAAAACCCGCGATTTCCCGTAAATCCGGATCGGCCCGTATAGTCGAATGTATACAAAGAAAGTAAGCAGGAGTAAACTCATTTCCCGAACGATTTTTAAAATTATTTTTTCACCACTAAAACCCATGAGACTTGTTAGTTTTAAAAAATTTTCATTTTTGATGAGACGCCGAATGAAAGCAGTTTAATCGCCGGCAACCGAAAACCCGCGATTTCCCGTAAATCCCGTATAGTCGAATGTATACAAAGAAAGTAAGCAGGGAGTAAACTCATTTCCCGAACGATTTTTAAAATTATTTTTTCACCACTAAAACCCATGAGACTTGTAGTTTTCAAAAATATTTTCATTTTTGATGAGACGCCGAATGAAAGCAGTTTAATCGCCGGCAACCGAAAACCCGCGATTTCCCGTAAATCCCGTATAGTCGAATGTATACAAAGAAAGTAAGCAGGGAGTAAACTCATTTCCCGAACGATTTTTAAAATTATTTTTTCACCACTAAAACCCATGAGACTTGTAGTTTTCAAAAATATTTTCATTTTTGATGAGACGCCGAATGAAAGCAGTTTAATCGCCGGCAACCGAAAACCCGCGATTTCCCGTAAATCCCGTATAGTCGAATGTATACAAAGAAAGTAAGCAGGGAGTAAACTCATTTCCCGAACGATTTTTAAAATTATTTTTTCACCACTAAAACCCATGAGACTTGTAGTTTTCAAAAATATTTTCATTTTTGATGAGACGCCGAATGAAAGCAGTTTAATCGCCGGCAACCGAAAACCCGCGATTTCCCGTAAATCCCGTATAGTCGAATGTATACAAAGAAAGTAAGCAGGGAGTAAACTCATTTCCCGAACGATTTTTAAAATTATTTTTTCACCACTAAAACCCATGAGACTTGTAGTTTTCAAAAATATTTTCATTTTTGATGAGACGCCGAATGAAAGCAGTTTAATCGCCGGCAACCGAAAACCCGCGATTTCCCGTAAATCCCATCGGCCCGTATAGTCGAATGTATACAAAGAAAGTAAGCAGGAGTAAACTCATTTCCCGAACGATTTTTAAAATTATTTTTTCACCACTAAAACCCATGAGACTTGTAGTTTTCAAAAATATTTTCATTTTTGATGAGACGCCGAATGAAAGCAGTTTAATCGCCGGCAACCGAAAACCCGCGATTTCCCGTAAATCCCGTATAGTCGAATGTATACAAAGAAAGTAAGCAGGGAGTAAACTCATTTCCCGAACGATTTTTAAAATTATTTTTTCACCACTAAAACCCATGAGACTTGTAGTTTTCAAAAATATTTTCATTTTTGATGAGACGCCGAATGAAAGCAGTTTAATCGCCGGCAACCGAAAACCCGCGATTTCCCGTAAATATCGGCCGTATAGTCGAATGTATACAAAGAAAGTAAGCAGGGAGTAAACTCATTTCCCGAACGATTTTTAAAATTATTTTTTCACCACTAAAACCCATGAGACTTGTAGTTTTCAAAAATATTTTCATTTTTGATGAGACGCCGAATGAAAGCAGTTTAATCGCCGGCAACCGAAAACCCGCGATTTCCCGTAAATCCCGTATAGTCGAATGTATACAAAGAAAGTAAGCAGGGAGTAAACTCATTTCCCGAACGATTTTTAAAATTATTTTTTCACCACTAAAACCCATGAGACTTGTAGTTTTCAAAAATATTTTCATTTTTGATGAGACGCCGAATGAAAGCAGTTTAATCGCCGGCAACCGAAAACCCGCGATTTCCCGTAAATCCCGTATAGTCGAATGTATACAAAGAAAGTAAGCAGGGAGTAAACTCATTTCCCGAACGATTTTTAAAATTATTTTTTCACCACTAAAACCCATGAGACTTGTAGTTTTCAAAAATATTTTCATTTTTGATGAGACGCCGAATGAAAGCAGTTTAATCGCCGGCAACCGAAAACCCGCGATTTCCCGTAAATATCCCGTATAGTCGAATGTATACAAAGAAAGTAAGCAGGGAGTAAACTCATTTCCCGAACGATTTTTAAAATTATTTTTTCACCACTAAAACCCATGAGACTTGTAGTTTTCAAAAATATTTTCATTTTTGATGAGACGCCGAATGAAAGCAGTTTAATCGCCGGCAACCGAAAACCCGCGATTTCCCGTAAATCCCGTATAGTCGAATGTATACAAAGAAAGTAAGCAGGGAGTAAACTCATTTCCCGAACGATTTTTAAAATTATTTTTTCACCACTAAAACCCATGAGACTTGTAGTTTTCAAAAATATTTTCATTTTTGATGAGACGCCGAATGAAAGCAGTTTAATCGCCGGCAACCGAAAACCCGCGATTTCCCGTAAAATCCCGTATAGTCGAATGTATACAAAGAAAGTAAGCAGGGAGTAAACTCATTTCCCGAACGATTTTTAAAATTATTTTTTCACCACTAAAACCCATGAGACTTGTAGTTTTCAAAAATATTTTCATTTTTGATGAGACGCCGAATGAAAGCAGTTTAATCGCCGGCAACCGAAAACCCGCGATTTCCCGTAAATTCCCGTATAGTCGAATGTATACAAAGAAAGTAAGCAGGAGTAAACTCATTTCCCGAACGATTTTTAAAATTATTTTTTCACCACTAAAACCCATGAGACTTGTAGTTTTCAAAAATATTTTCATTTTTGATGAGACGCCGAATGAAAGCAGTTTAATCGCCGGCAACCGAAAACCCGCGATTTCCCGTAAATCCCGTATAGTCGAATGTATACAAAGAAAGTAAGCAGGGAGTAAACTCATTTCCCGAACGATTTTTAAAATTATTTTTTCACCACTAAAACCCATGAGACTTGTAGTTTTCAAAAATATTTTCATTTTTGATGAGACGCCGAATGAAAGCAGTTTAATCGCCGGCAACCGAAAACCCGCGATTTCCCGTAAATCCCATCCCGTATAGTCGAATGTATACAAAGAAAGTAAGCAGGGAGTAAACTCATTTCCCGAACGATTTTTAAAATTATTTTTTCACCACTAAAACCCATGAGACTTGTAGTTTTCAAAAATATTTTCATTTTTGATGAGACGCCGAATGAAAGCAGTTTAATCGCCGGCAACCGAAAACCCGCGATTTCCCGTAAATCCCGTATAGTCGAATGTATACAAAGAAAGTAAGCAGGGAGTAAACTCATTTCCCGAACGATTTTTAAAATTATTTTTTCACCACTAAAACCCATGAGACTTGTAGTTTTCAAAAATATTTTCATTTTTGATGAGACGCCGAATGAAAGCAGTTTAATCGCCGGCAACCGAAAACCCGCGATTTCCCGTAAATCCCGTATAGTCGAATGTATACAAAGAAAGTAAGCAGGGAGTAAACTCATTTCCCGAACGATTTTTAAAATTATTTTTTCACCACTAAAACCCATGAGACTTGTAGTTTTCAAAAATATTTTCATTTTTGATGAGACGCCGAATGAAAGCAGTTTAATCGCCGGCAACCGAAAACCCGCGATTTCCCGTAAATCCCGTATAGTCGAATGTATACAAAGAAAGTAAGCAGGGAGTAAACTCATTTCCCGAACGATTTTTAAAATTATTTTTTCACCACTAAAACCCATGAGACTTGTAGTTTTCAAAAATATTTTCATTTTTGATGAGACGCCGAATGAAAGCAGTTTAATCGCCGGCAACCGAAAACCCGCGATTTCCCGTAAATCCCGTATAGTCGAATGTATACAAAGAAAGTAAGCAGGGAGTAAACTCATTTCCCGAACGATTTTTAAAATTATTTTTTCACCACTAAAACCCATGAGACTTGTAGTTTTCAAAAATATTTTCATTTTTGATGAGACGCCGAATGAAAGCAGTTTAATCGCCGGCAACCGAAAACCCGCGATTTCCCGTAAATCCCGTATAGTCGAATGTATACAAAGAAAGTAAGCAGGGAGTAAACTCATTTCCCGAACGATTTTTAAAATTATTTTTTCACCACTAAAACCCATGAGACTTGTAGTTTTCAAAAATATTTTCATTTTTGATGAGACGCCGAATGAAAGCAGTTTAATCGCCGGCAACCGAAAACCCGCGATTTCCCGTAAATCCCGTATAGTCGAATGTATACAAAGAAAGTAAGCAGGGAGTAAACTCATTTCCCGAACGATTTTTAAAATTATTTTTTCACCACTAAAACCCATGAGACTTGTAGTTTTCAAAAATATTTTCATTTTTGATGAGACGCCGAATGAAAGCAGTTTAATCGCCGGCAACCGAAAACCCGCGATTTCCCGTAAATCCCGTATAGTCGAATGTATACAAAGAAAGTAAGCAGGGAGTAAACTCATTTCCCGAACGATTTTTAAAATTATTTTTTCACCACTAAAACCCATGAGACTTGTAGTTTTCAAAAATATTTTCATTTTTGATGAGACGCCGAATGAAAGCAGTTTAATCGCCGGCAACCGAAAACCCGCGATTTCCCGTAAATCCCGTATAGTCGAATGTATACAAAGAAAGTAAGCAGGGAGTAAACTCATTTCCCGAACGATTTTTAAAATTATTTTTTCACCACTAAAACCCATGAGACTTGTAGTTTTCAAAAATATTTTCATTTTTGATGAGACGCCGAATGAAAGCAGTTTAATCGCCGGCAACCGAAAACCCGCGATTTCCCGTAAATCCCGTATAGTCGAATGTATACAAAGAAAGTAAGCAGGGAGTAAACTCATTTCCCGAACGATTTTTAAAATTATTTTTTCACCACTAAAACCCATGAGACTTGTAGTTTTCAAAAATATTTTCATTTTTGATGAGACGCCGAATGAAAGCAGTTTAATCGCCGGCAACCGAAAACCCGCGATTTCCCGTAAATCCCGTATAGTCGAATGTATACAAAGAAAGTAAGCAGGGAGTAAACTCATTTCCCGAACGATTTTTAAAATTATTTTTTCACCACTAAAACCCATGAGACTTGTAGTTTTCAAAAATATTTTCATTTTTGATGAGACGCCGAATGAAAGCAGTTTAATCGCCGGCAACCGAAAACCCGCGATTTCCCGTAAATCCCGTATAGTCGAATGTATACAAAGAAAGTAAGCAGGGAGTAAACTCATTTCCCGAACGATTTTTAAAATTATTTTTTCACCACTAAAACCCATGAGACTTGTAGTTTTCAAAAATATTTTCATTTTTGATGAGACGCCGAATGAAAGCAGTTTAATCGCCGGCAACCGAAAACCCGCGATTTCCCGTAAATCCCGTATAGTCGAATGTATACAAAGAAAGTAAGCAGGGAGTAAACTCATTTCCCGAACGATTTTTAAAATTATTTTTTCACCACTAAAACCCATGAGACTTGTAGTTTTCAAAAATATTTTCATTTTTGATGAGACGCCGAATGAAAGCAGTTTAATCGCCGGCAACCGAAAACCCGCGATTTCCCGTAAATCCCGTATAGTCGAATGTATACAAAGAAAGTAAGCAGGGAGTAAACTCATTTCCCGAACGATTTTTAAAATTATTTTTTCACCACTAAAACCCATGAGACTTGTAGTTTTCAAAAATATTTTCATTTTTGATGAGACGCCGAATGAAAGCAGTTTAATCGCCGGCAACCGAAAACCCGCGATTTCCCGTAAAATCCCGTATAGTCGAATGTATACAAAGAAAGTAAGCAGGGAGTAAACTCATTTCCCGAACGATTTTTAAAATTATTTTTTCACCACTAAAACCCATGAGACTTGTAGTTTTCAAAAATATTTTCATTTTTGATGAGACGCCGAATGAAAGCAGTTTAATCGCCGGCAACCGAAAACCCGCGATTTCCCGTAAATCCCGTATAGTCGAATGTATACAAAGAAAGTAAGCAGGGAGTAAACTCATTTCCCGAACGATTTTTAAAATTATTTTTTCACCACTAAAACCCATGAGACTTGTAGTTTTCAAAAATATTTTCATTTTTGATGAGACGCCGAATGAAAGCAGTTTAATCGCCGGCAACCGAAAACCCGCGATTTCCCGTAAAATCCCGTATAGTCGAATGTATACAAAGAAAGTAAGCAGGAGTAAACTCATTTCCCGAACGATTTTTAAAATTATTTTTTCACCACTAAAACCCATGAGACTTGTAGTTTTCAAAAATATTTTCATTTTTGATGAGACGCCGAATGAAAGCAGTTTAATCGCCGGCAACCGAAAACCCGCGATTTCCCGTAAATCCCGTATAGTCGAATGTATACAAAGAAAGTAAGCAGGGAGTAAACTCATTTCCCGAACGATTTTTAAAATTATTTTTTCACCACTAAAACCCATGAGACTTGTAGTTTTCAAAAATATTTTCATTTTTGATGAGACGCCGAATGAAAGCAGTTTAATCGCCGGCAACCGAAAACCCGCGATTTCCCGTAAATCCCGTATAGTCGAATGTATACAAAGAAAGTAAGCAGGGAGTAAACTCATTTCCCGAACGATTTTTAAAATTATTTTTTCACCACTAAAACCCATGAGACTTGTAGTTTTCAAAAATATTTTCATTTTTGATGAGACGCCGAATGAAAGCAGTTTAATCGCCGGCAACCGAAAACCCGCGATTTCCCGTAAAATCCCGTATAGTCGAATGTATACAAAGAAAGTAAGCAGGGAGTAAACTCATTTCCCGAACGATTTTTAAAATTATTTTTTCACCACTAAAACCCATGAGACTTGTAGTTTTCAAAAATATTTTCATTTTTGATGAGACGCCGAATGAAAGCAGTTTAATCGCCGGCAACCGAAAACCCGCGATTTCCCGTAAATCCCGTATAGTCGAATGTATACAAAGAAAGTAAGCAGGGAGTAAACTCATTTCCCGAACGATTTTTAAAATTATTTTTTCACCACTAAAACCCATGAGACTTGTAGTTTTCAAAAATATTTTCATTTTTGATGAGACGCCGAATGAAAGCAGTTTAATCGCCGGCAACCGCCCGCGATTTCCCGTAAATCCCGTATAGTCGAATGTATACAAAGAAAGTAAGCAGGGAGTAAACTCATTTCCCGAACGATTTTTAAAATTATTTTTTCACCACTAAAACCCATGAGACTTGTAGTTTTCAAAAATATTTTCATTTTTGATGAGACGCCGAATGAAAGCAGTTTAATCGCCGGCAACCGAAAACCCGCGATTTCCCGTAAATCCCGTATAGTCGAATGTATACAAAGAAAGTAAGCAGGGAGTAAACTCATTTCCCGAACGATTTTTAAAATTATTTTTTCACCACTAAAACCCATGAGACTTGTAGTTTTCAAAAATATTTTCATTTTTGATGAGACGCCGAATGAAAGCAGTTTAATCGCCGGCAACCGAAAACCCGCGATTTCCCGTAAATCCCGTATAGTCGAATGTATACAAAGAAAGTAAGCAGGGAGTAAACTCATTTCCCGAACGATTTTTAAAATTATTTTTTCACCACTAAAACCCATGAGACTTGTAGTTTTCAAAAATATTTTCATTTTTGATGAGACGCCGAATGAAAGCAGTTTAATCGCCGGCAACCGAAAACCCGCGATTTCCCGTAAAATCGGCCGTATAGTCGAATGTATACAAAGAAAGTAAGCAGGGAGTAAACTCATTTCCCGAACGATTTTTAAAATTATTTTTTCACCACTAAAACCCATGAGACTTGTAGTTTTCAAAAATATTTTCATTTTTGATGAGACGCCGAATGAAAGCAGTTTAATCGCCGGCAACCGAAAACCCGCGATTTCCCGTAAATCCCGTATAGTCGAATGTATACAAAGAAAGTAAGCAGGGAGTAAACTCATTTCCCGAACGATTTTTAAAATTATTTTTTCACCACTAAAACCCATGAGACTTGTAGTTTTCAAAAATATTTTCATTTTTGATGAGACGCCGAATGAAAGCAGTTTAATCGCCGGCAACCGAAAACCCGCGATTTCCCGTAAATCCCGTATAGTCGAATGTATACAAAGAAAGTAAGCAGGGAGTAAACTCATTTCCCGAACGATTTTTAAAATTATTTTTTCACCACTAAAACCCATGAGACTTGTAGTTTTCAAAAATATTTTCATTTTTGATGAGACGCCGAATGAAAGCAGTTTAATCGCCGGCAACCGAAAACCCGCGATTTCCCGTAAAATCCCGTATAGTCGAATGTATACAAAGAAAGTAAGCAGGGAGTAAACTCATTTCCCGAACGATTTTTAAAATTATTTTTTCACCACTAAAACCCATGAGACTTGTAGTTTTCAAAAATATTTTCATTTTTGATGAGACGCCGAATGAAAGCAGTTTAATCGCCGGCAACCGAAAACCCGCGATTTCCCGTAAATCCCGTATAGTCGAATGTATACAAAGAAAGTAAGCAGGGAGTAAACTCATTTCCCGAACGATTTTTAAAATTATTTTTTCACCACTAAAACCCATGAGACTTGTAGTTTTCAAAAATATTTTCATTTTTGATGAGACGCCGAATGAAAGCAGTTTAATCGCCGGCAACCGAAAACCCGCGATTTCCCGTAAATCCATCCCGTATAGTCGAATGTATACAAAGAAAGTAAGCAGGGAGTAAACTCATTTCCCGAACGATTTTTAAAATTATTTTTTCACCACTAAAACCCATGAGACTTGTAGTTTTCAAAAATATTTTCATTTTTGATGAGACGCCGAATGAAAGCAGTTTAATCGCCGGCAACCGAAAACCCGCGATTTCCCGTAAATCCCGTATAGTCGAATGTATACAAAGAAAGTAAGCAGGGAGTAAACTCATTTCCCGAACGATTTTTAAAATTATTTTTTCACCACTAAAACCCATGAGACTTGTAGTTTTCAAAAATATTTTCATTTTTGATGAGACGCCGAATGAAAGCAGTTTAATCGCCGGCAACCGAAAACCCGCGATTTCCCGTAAATCCCGTATAGTCGAATGTATACAAAGAAAGTAAGCAGGGAGTAAACTCATTTCCCGAACGATTTTTAAAATTATTTTTTCACCACTAAAACCCATGAGACTTGTAGTTTTCAAAAATATTTTCATTTTTGATGAGACGCCGAATGAAAGCAGTTTAATCGCCGGCAACCGAAAACCCGCGATTTCCCGTAAATCCCGTATAGTCGAATGTATACAAAGAAAGTAAGCAGGGAGTAAACTCATTTCCCGAACGATTTTTAAAATTATTTTTTCACCACTAAAACCCATGAGACTTGTAGTTTTCAAAAATATTTTCATTTTTGATGAGACGCCGAATGAAAGCAGTTTAATCGCCGGCAACCGAAAACCCGCGATTTCCCGTAAATCCCGTATAGTCGAATGTATACAAAGAAAGTAAGCAGGGAGTAAACTCATTTCCCGAACGATTTTTAAAATTATTTTTTCACCACTAAAACCCATGAGACTTGTAGTTTTCAAAAATATTTTCATTTTTGATGAGACGCCGAATGAAAGCAGTTTAATCGCCGGCAACCGAAAACCCGCGATTTCCCGTAAATCCCGTATAGTCGAATGTATACAAAGAAAGTAAGCAGGGAGTAAACTCATTTCCCGAACGATTTTTAAAATTATTTTTTCACCACTAAAACCCATGAGACTTGTAGTTTTCAAAAATATTTTCATTTTTGATGAGACGCCGAATGAAAGCAGTTTAATCGCCGGCAACCGAAAACCCGCGATTTCCCGTAAATCCCGTATAGTCGAATGTATACAAAGAAAGTAAGCAGGGAGTAAACTCATTTCCCGAACGATTTTTAAAATTATTTTTTCACCACTAAAACCCATGAGACTTGTAGTTTTCAAAAATATTTTCATTTTTGATGAGACGCCGAATGAAAGCAGTTTAATCGCCGGCAACCGAAAACCCGCGATTTCCCGTAAATCCCGTATAGTCGAATGTATACAAAGAAAGTAAGCAGGGAGTAAACTCATTTCCCGAACGATTTTTAAAATTATTTTTTCACCACTAAAACCCATGAGACTTGTAGTTTTCAAAAATATTTTCATTTTTGATGAGACGCCGAATGAAAGCAGTTTAATCGCCGGCAACCGAAAACCCGCGATTTCCCGTAAATCCCGTATAGTCGAATGTATACAAAGAAAGTAAGCAGGGAGTAAACTCATTTCCCGAACGATTTTTAAAATTATTTTTTCACCACTAAAACCCATGAGACTTGTAGTTTTCAAAAATATTTTCATTTTTGATGAGACGCCGAATGAAAGCAGTTTAATCGCCGGCAACCGAAAACCCGCGATTTCCCGTAAATCCCGTATAGTCGAATGTATACAAAGAAAGTAAGCAGGGAGTAAACTCATTTCCCGAACGATTTTTAAAATTATTTTTTCACCACTAAAACCCATGAGACTTGTAGTTTTCAAAAATATTTTCATTTTTGATGAGACGCCGAATGAAAGCAGTTTAATCGCCGGCAACCGAAAACCCGCGATTTCCCGTAAATCCCGTATAGTCGAATGTATACAAAGAAAGTAAGCAGGGAGTAAACTCATTTCCCGAACGATTTTTAAAATTATTTTTTCACCACTAAAACCCATGAGACTTGTAGTTTTCAAAAATATTTTCATTTTTGATGAGACGCCGAATGAAAGCAGTTTAATCGCCGGCAACCGAAAACCCGCGATTTCCCGTAAATCCCGTATAGTCGAATGTATACAAAGAAAGTAAGCAGGGAGTAAACTCATTTCCCGAACGATTTTTAAAATTATTTTTTCACCACTAAAACCCATGAGACTTGTAGTTTTCAAAAATATTTTCATTTTTGATGAGACGCCGAATGAAAGCAGTTTAATCGCCGGCAACCGAAAACCCGCGATTTCCCGTAAATCCCGTATAGTCGAATGTATACAAAGAAAGTAAGCAGGGAGTAAACTCATTTCCCGAACGATTTTTAAAATTATTTTTTCACCACTAAAACCCATGAGACTTGTAGTTTTCAAAAATATTTTCATTTTTGATGAGACGCCGAATGAAAGCAGTTTAATCGCCGGCAACCGAAAACCCGCGATTTCCCGTAAATCCCGTATAGTCGAATGTATACAAAGAAAGTAAGCAGGGAGTAAACTCATTTCCCGAACGATTTTTAAAATTATTTTTTCACCACTAAAACCCATGAGACTTGTAGTTTTCAAAAATATTTTCATTTTTGATGAGACGCCGAATGAAAGCAGTTTAATCGCCGGCAACCGAAAACCCGCGATTTCCCGTAAATCCCGTATAGTCGAATGTATACAAAGAAAGTAAGCAGGGAGTAAACTCATTTCCCGAACGATTTTTAAAATTATTTTTTCACCACTAAAACCCATGAGACTTGTAGTTTTCAAAAATATTTTCATTTTTGATGAGACGCCGAATGAAAGCAGTTTAATCGCCGGCAACCGAAAACCCGCGATTTCCCGTAAATCCCGTATAGTCGAATGTATACAAAGAAAGTAAGCAGGGAGTAAACTCATTTCCCGAACGATTTTTAAAATTATTTTTTCACCACTAAAACCCATGAGACTTGTAGTTTTCAAAAATATTTTCATTTTTGATGAGACGCCGAATGAAAGCAGTTTAATCGCCGGCAACCGAAAACCCGCGATTTCCCGTAAATCCCGTATAGTCGAATGTATACAAAGAAAGTAAGCAGGGAGTAAACTCATTTCCCGAACGATTTTTAAAATTATTTTTTCACCACTAAAACCCATGAGACTTGTAGTTTTCAAAAATATTTTCATTTTTGATGAGACGCCGAATGAAAGCAGTTTAATCGCCGGCAACCGAAAACCCGCGATTTCCCGTAAAATCCCGTATAGTCGAATGTATACAAAGAAAGTAAGCAGGGAGTAAACTCATTTCCCGAACGATTTTTAAAATTATTTTTTCACCACTAAAACCCATGAGACTTGTAGTTTTCAAAAATATTTTCATTTTTGATGAGACGCCGAATGAAAGCAGTTTAATCGCCGGCAACCGAAAACCCGCGATTTCCCGTAAATCCCGTATAGTCGAATGTATACAAAGAAAGTAAGCAGGGAGTAAACTCATTTCCCGAACGATTTTTAAAATTATTTTTTCACCACTAAAACCCATGAGACTTGTAGTTTTCAAAAATATTTTCATTTTTGATGAGACGC
This sequence comes from Hydractinia echinata, assembly GCA_030067915.1. Taxonomy (NCBI): domain Eukaryota; kingdom Metazoa; phylum Cnidaria; class Hydrozoa; order Anthoathecata; family Hydractiniidae; genus Hydractinia; species Hydractinia echinata. The sequence goes on from JASGCC010002357.1 coordinate 14,081, forward strand.
CGAATGAAAGCAGTTTAATCGCCGGCAACCGAAAACCCGCGATTTCCCGTAAATCCCGTATAGTCGAATGTATACAAAGAAAGTAAGCAGGGAGTAAACTCATTTCCCGAACGATTTTTAAAATTATTTTTTCACCACTAAAACCCATGAGACTTGTAGTTTTCAAAAATATTTTCATTTTTGATGAGACGCCGAATGAAAGCAGTTTAATCGCCGGCAACCGAAAACCCGCGATTTCCCGTAAATCCCGTATAGTCGAATGTATACAAAGAAAGTAAGCAGGGAGTAAACTCATTTCCCGAACGATTTTTAAAATTATTTTTTCACCACTAAAACCCATGAGACTTGTAGTTTTCAAAAATATTTTCATTTTTGATGAGACGCCGAATGAAAGCAGTTTAATCGCCGGCAACCGAAAACCCGCGATTTCCCGTAAAATCCCGTATAGTCGAATGTATACAAAGAAAGTAAGCAGGGAGTAAACTCATTTCCCGAACGATTTTTAAAATTATTTTTTCACCACTAAAACCCATGAGACTTGTAGTTTTCAAAAATATTTTCATTTTTGATGAGACGCCGAATGAAAGCAGTTTAATCGCCGGCAACCGAAAACCCGCGATTTCCCGTAAATCCCGTATAGTCGAATGTATACAAAGAAAGTAAGCAGGGAGTAAACTCATTTCCCGAACGATTTTTAAAATTATTTTTTCACCACTAAAACCCATGAGACTTGTAGTTTTCAAAAATATTTTCATTTTTGATGAGACGCCGAATGAAAGCAGTTTAATCGCCGGCAACCGAAAACCCGCGATTTCCCGTAAATCCCGTATAGTCGAATGTATACAAAGAAAGTAAGCAGGGAGTAAACTCATTTCCCGAACGATTTTTAAAATTATTTTTTCACCACTAAAACCCATGAGACTTGTAGTTTTCAAAAATATTTTCATTTTTGATGAGACGCCGAATGAAAGCAGTTTAATCGCCGGCAACCGAAAACCCGCGATTTCCCGTAAATCCCGTATAGTCGAATGTATACAAAGAAAGTAAGCAGGGAGTAAACTCATTTCCCGAACGATTTTTAAAATTATTTTTTCACCACTAAAACCCATGAGACTTGTAGTTTTCAAAAATATTTTCATTTTTGATGAGACGCCGAATGAAAGCAGTTTAATCGCCGGCAACCGAAAACCCGCGATTTCCCGTAAATCCCGTATAGTCGAATGTATACAAAGAAAGTAAGCAGGGAGTAAACTCATTTCCCGAACGATTTTTAAAATTATTTTTTCACCACTAAAACCCATGAGACTTGTAGTTTTCAAAAATATTTTCATTTTTGATGAGACGCCGAATGAAAGCAGTTTAATCGCCGGCAACCGAAAACCCGCGATTTCCCGTAAATCCCGTATAGTCGAATGTATACAAAGAAAGTAAGCAGGGAGTAAACTCATTTCCCGAACGATTTTTAAAATTATTTTTTCACCACTAAAACCCATGAGACTTGTAGTTTTCAAAAATATTTTCATTTTTGATGAGACGCCGAATGAAAGCAGTTTAATCGCCGGCAACCGAAAACCCGCGATTTCCCGTAAATCCCGTATAGTCGAATGTATACAAAGAAAGTAAGCAGGGAGTAAACTCATTTTTAAAATTATTTTTTCACCACTAAAACCCATGAGACTTGTAGTTTTCAAAAATATTTTCATTTTTGATGAGACGCCGAATGAAAGCAGTTTAATCGCCGGCAACCGAAAACCCGCGATTTCCCGTAAATCCCGTATAGTCGAATGTATACAAGGAAAGTAAGCAGGGAGTAAACTCATTTCCCGAACGATTTTTAAAATTATTTTTTCACCACTAAAACCCATGAGACTTGTAGTTTTCAAAAATATTTTCATTTTTGATGAGACGCCGAATGAAAGCAGTTTAATCGCCGGCAACCGAAAACCCGCGATTTCCCGTAAATCCCGTATAGTCGAATGTATACAAAGAAAGTAAGCAGGGAGTAAACTCATTTCCCGAACGATTTTTAAAATTATTTTTTCACCACTAAAACCCATGAGACTTGTAGTTTTCAAAAATATTTTCATTTTTGATGAGACGCCGAATGAAAGCAGTTTAATCGCCGGCAACCGAAAACCCGCGATTTCCCGTAAATCCCGTATAGTCGAATGTATACAAAGAAAGTAAGCAGGGAGTAAACTCATTTCCCGAACGATTTTTAAAATTATTTTTTCACCACTAAAACCCATGAGACTTGTAGTTTTCAAAAATATTTTCATTTTTGATGAGACGCCGAATGAAAGCAGTTTAATCGCCGGCAACCGAAAACCCGCGATTTCCCGTAAATCCCGTATAGTCGAATGTATACAAAGAAAGTAAGCAGGGAGTAAACTCATTTCCCGAACGATTTTTAAAATTATTTTTTCACCACTAAAACCCATGAGACTTGTAGTTTTCAAAAATATTTTCATTTTTGATGAGACGCCGAATGAAAGCAGTTTAATCGCCGGCAACCGAAAACCCGCGATTTCCCGTAAATCCCGTATAGTCGAATGTATACAAAGAAAGTAAGCAGGGAGTAAACTCATTTCCCGAACGATTTTTAAAATTATTTTTTCACCACTAAAACCCATGAGACTTGTAGTTTTCAAAAATATTTTCATTTTTGATGAGACGCCGAATGAAAGCAGTTTAATCGCCGGCAACCGAAAACCCGCGATTTCCCGTAAAATCCCGTATAGTCGAATGTATACAAAGAAAGTAAGCAGGGAGTAAACTCATTTCCCGAACGATTTTTAAAATTATTTTTTCACCACTAAAACCCATGAGACTTGTAGTTTTCAAAAATATTTTCATTTTTGATGAGACGCCGAATGAAAGCAGTTTAATCGCCGGCAACCGAAAACCCGCGATTTCCCGTAAATCCCGTATAGTCGAATGTATACAAAGAAAGTAAGCAGGGAGTAAACTCATTTCCCGAACGATTTTTAAAATTATTTTTTCACCACTAAAACCCATGAGACTTGTAGTTTTCAAAAATATTTTCATTTTTGATGAGACGCCGAATGAAAGCAGTTTAATCGCCGGCAACCGAAAACCCGCGATTTCCCGTAAATCCCGTATAGTCGAATGTATACAAAGAAAGTAAGCAGGGAGTAAACTCATTTCCCGAACGATTTTTAAAATTATTTTTTCACCACTAAAACCCATGAGACTTGTAGTTTTCAAAAATATTTTCATTTTTGATGAGACGCCGAATGAAAGCAGTTTAATCGCCGGCAACCGAAAACCCGCGATTTCCCGTAAATCCCGTATAGTCGAATGTATACAAAGAAAGTAAGCAGGGAGTAAACTCATTTCCCGAACGATTTTTAAAATTATTTTTTCACCACTAAAACCCATGAGACTTGTAGTTTTCAAAAATATTTTCATTTTTGATGAGACGCCGAATGAAAGCAGTTTAATCGCCGGCAACCGAAAACCCGCGATTTCCCGTAAATCCCGTATAGTCGAATGTATACAAAGAAAGTAAGCAGGGAGTAAACTCATTTCCCGAACGATTTTTAAAATTATTTTTTCACCACTAAAACCCATGAGACTTGTAGTTTTCAAAAATATTTTCATTTTTGATGAGACGCCGAATGAAAGCAGTTTAATCGCCGGCAACCGAAAACCCGCGATTTCCCGTAAATCCCGTATAGTCGAATGTATACAAAGAAAGTAAGCAGGGAGTAAACTCATTTCCCGAACGATTTTTAAAATTATTTTTTCACCACTAAAACCCATGAGACTTGTAGTTTTCAAAAATATTTTCATTTTTGATGAGACGCCGAATGAAAGCAGTTTAATCGCCGGCAACCGAAAACCCGCGATTTCCCGTAAATCCCGGATCCCGTATAGTCGAATGTATACAAAGAAAGTAAGCAGGGAGTAAACTCATTTCCCGAACGATTTTTAAAATTATTTTTTCACCACTAAAACCCATGAGACTTGTAGTTTTCAAAAATATTTTCATTTTTGATGAGACGCCGAATGAAAGCAGTTTAATCGCCGGCAACCGAAAACCCGCGATTTCCCGTAAATCCCTCCCGTATAGTCGAATGTATACAAAGAAAGTAAGCAGGGAGTAAACTCATTTCCCGAACGATTTTTAAAATTATTTTTTCACCACTAAAACCCATGAGACTTGTAGTTTTCAAAAATATTTTCATTTTTGATGAGACGCCGAATGAAAGCAGTTTAATCGCCGGCAACCGAAAACCCGCGATTTCCCGTAAATCCCGTATAGTCGAATGTATACAAAGAAAGTAAGCAGGGAGTAAACTCATTTCCCGAACGATTTTTAAAATTATTTTTTCACCACTAAAACCCATGAGACTTGTAGTTTTCAAAAATATTTTCATTTTTGATGAGACGCCGAATGAAAGCAGTTTAATCGCCGGCAACCGAAAACCCGCGATTTCCCGTAAATCCCGTATAGTCGAATGTATACAAAGAAAGTAAGCAGGGAGTAAACTCATTTCCCGAACGATTTTTAAAATTATTTTTTCACCACTAAAACCCATGAGACTTGTAGTTTTCAAAAATATTTTCATTTTTGATGAGACGCCGAATGAAAGCAGTTTAATCGCCGGCAACCGAAAACCCGCGATTTCCCGTAAATCCCGTATAGTCGAATGTATACAAAGAAAGTAAGCAGGGAGTAAACTCATTTCCCGAACGATTTTTAAAATTATTTTTTCACCACTAAAACCCATGAGACTTGTAGTTTTCAAAAATATTTTCATTTTTGATGAGACGCCGAATGAAAGCAGTTTAATCGCCGGCAACCGAAAACCCGCGATTTCCCGTAAATCCCGTATAGTCGAATGTATACAAAGAAAGTAAGCAGGGAGTAAACTCATTTCCCGAACGATTTTTAAAATTATTTTTTCACCACTAAAACCCATGAGACTTGTAGTTTTCAAAAATATTTTCATTTTTGATGAGACGCCGAATGAAAGCAGTTTAATCGCCGGCAACCGAAAACCCGCGATTTCCCGTAAAATCCCGTATAGTCGAATGTATACAAAGAAAGTAAGCAGGGAGTAAACTCATTTCCCGAACGATTTTTAAAATTATTTTTTCACCACTAAAACCCATGAGACTTGTAGTTTTCAAAAATATTTTCATTTTTGATGAGACGCCGAATGAAAGCAGTTTAATCGCCGGCAACCGAAAACCCGCGATTTCCCGTAAATCCCGTATAGTCGAATGTATACAAAGAAAGTAAGCAGGGAGTAAACTCATTTCCCGAACGATTTTTAAAATTATTTTTTCACCACTAAAACCCATGAGACTTGTAGTTTTCAAAAATATTTTCATTTTTGATGAGACGCCGAATGAAAGCAGTTTAATCGCCGGCAACCGAAAACCCGCGATTTCCCGTAAATCCCGTATAGTCGAATGTATACAAAGAAAGTAAGCAGGGAGTAAACTCATTTCCCGAACGATTTTTAAAATTATTTTTTCACCACTAAAACCCATGAGACTTGTAGTTTTCAAAAATATTTTCATTTTTGATGAGACGCCGAATGAAAGCAGTTTAATCGCCGGCAACCGAAAACCCGCGATTTCCCGTAAATCCCGTATAGTCGAATGTATACAAAGAAAGTAAGCAGGGAGTAAACTCATTTCCCGAACGATTTTTAAAATTATTTTTTCACCACTAAAACCCATGAGACTTGTAGTTTTCAAAAATATTTTCATTTTTGATGAGACGCCGAATGAAAGCAGTTTAATCGCCGGCAACCGAAAACCCGCGATTTCCCGTAAATCCCGTATAGTCGAATGTATACAAAGAAAGTAAGCAGGGAGTAAACTCATTTCCCGAACGATTTTTAAAATTATTTTTTCACCACTAAAACCCATGAGACTTGTAGTTTTCAAAAATATTTTCATTTTTGATGAGACGCCGAATGAAAGCAGTTTAATCGCCGGCAACCGAAAACCCGCGATTTCCCGTAAATCCCGTATAGTCGAATGTATACAAAGAAAGTAAGCAGGGAGTAAACTCATTTCCCGAACGATTTTTAAAATTATTTTTTCACCACTAAAACCCATGAGACTTGTAGTTTTCAAAAATATTTTCATTTTTGATGAGACGCCGAATGAAAGCAGTTTAATCGCCGGCAACCGAAAACCCGCGATTTCCCGTAAATCCCGTATAGTCGAATGTATACAAAGAAAGTAAGCAGGGAGTAAACTCATTTCCCGAACGATTTTTAAAATTATTTTTTCACCACTAAAACCCATGAGACTTGTAGTTTTCAAAAATATTTTCATTTTTGATGAGACGCCGAATGAAAGCAGTTTAATCGCCGGCAACCGAAAACCCGCGATTTCCCGTAAATCCCGTATAGTCGAATGTATACAAAGAAAGTAAGCAGGGAGTAAACTCATTTCCCGAACGATTTTTAAAATTATTTTTTCACCACTAAAACCCATGAGACTTGTAGTTTTCAAAAATATTTTCATTTTTGATGAGACGCCGAATGAAAGCAGTTTAATCGCCGGCAACCGAAAACCCGCGATTTCCCGTAAATCCCGTATAGTCGAATGTATACAAAGAAAGTAAGCAGGGAGTAAACTCATTTCCCGAACGATTTTTAAAATTATTTTTTCACCACTAAAACCCATGAGACTTGTAGTTTTCAAAAATATTTTCATTTTTGATGAGACGCCGAATGAAAGCAGTTTAATCGCCGGCAACCGAAAACCCGCGATTTCCCGTAAATCCCGATCCCGTATAGTCGAATGTATACAAAGAAAGTAAGCAGGGAGTAAACTCATTTCCCGAACGATTTTTAAAATTATTTTTTCACCACTAAAACCCATGAGACTTGTAGTTTTCAAAAATATTTTCATTTTTGATGAGACGCCGAATGAAAGCAGTTTAATCGCCGGCAACCGAAAACCCGCGATTTCCCGTAAATCCCGTATAGTCGAATGTATACAAAGAAAGTAAGCAGGGAGTAAACTCATTTCCCGAACGATTTTTAAAATTATTTTTTCACCACTAAAACCCATGAGACTTGTAGTTTTCAAAAATATTTTCATTTTTGATGAGACGCCGAATGAAAGCAGTTTAATCGCCGGCAACCGAAAACCCGCGATTTCCCGTAAATCCCGTATAGTCGAATGTATACAAAGAAAGTAAGCAGGGAGTAAACTCATTTCCCGAACGATTTTTAAAATTATTTTTTCACCACTAAAACCCATGAGACTTGTAGTTTTCAAAAATATTTTCATTTTTGATGAGACGCCGAATGAAAGCAGTTTAATCGCCGGCAACCGAAAACCCGCGATTTCCCGTAAATCCCGTATAGTCGAATGTATACAAAGAAAGTAAGCAGGGAGTAAACTCATTTCCCGAACGATTTTTAAAATTATTTTTTCACCACTAAAACCCATGAGACTTGTAGTTTTCAAAAATATTTTCATTTTTGATGAGACGCCGAATGAAAGCAGTTTAATCGCCGGCAACCGAAAACCCGCGATTTCCCGTAAATCCCGTATAGTCGAATGTATACAAAGAAAGTAAGCAGGGAGTAAACTCATTTCCCGAACGATTTTTAAAATTATTTTTTCACCACTAAAACCCATGAGACTTGTAGTTTTCAAAAATATTTTCATTTTTGATGAGACGCCGAATGAAAGCAGTTTAATCGCCGGCAACCGAAAACCCGCGATTTCCCGTAAATCCCGTATAGTCGAATGTATACAAAGAAAGTAAGCAGGGAGTAAACTCATTTCCCGAACGATTTTTAAAATTATTTTTTCACCACTAAAACCCATGAGACTTGTAGTTTTCAAAAATATTTTCATTTTTGATGAGACGCCGAATGAAAGCAGTTTAATCGCCGGCAACCGAAAACCCGCGATTTCCCGTAAATCCCGTATAGTCGAATGTATACAAAGAAAGTAAGCAGGGAGTAAACTCATTTCCCGAACGATTTTTAAAATTATTTTTTCACCACTAAAACCCATGAGACTTGTAGTTTTCAAAAATATTTTCATTTTTGATGAGACGCCGAATGAAAGCAGTTTAATCGCCGGCAACCGAAAACCCGCGATTTCCCGTAAATCCCGTATAGTCGAATGTATACAAAGAAAGTAAGCAGGGAGTAAACTCATTTCCCGAACGATTTTTAAAATTATTTTTTCACCACTAAAACCCATGAGACTTGTAGTTTTCAAAAATATTTTCATTTTTGATGAGACGCCGAATGAAAGCAGTTTAATCGCCGGCAACCGAAAACCCGCGATTTCCCGTAAATCCCGTATAGTCGAATGTATACAAAGAAAGTAAGCAGGGAGTAAACTCATTTCCCGAACGATTTTTAAAATTATTTTTTCACCACTAAAACCCATGAGACTTGTAGTTTTCAAAAATATTTTCATTTTTGATGAGACGCCGAATGAAAGCAGTTTAATCGCCGGCAACCGAAAACCCGCGATTTCCCGTAAATCCCCCGTATAGTCGAATGTATACAAAGAAAGTAAGCAGGGAGTAAACTCATTTCCCGAACGATTTTTAAAATTATTTTTTCACCACTAAAACCCATGAGACTTGTAGTTTTCAAAAATATTTTCATTTTTGATGAGACGCCGAATGAAAGCAGTTTAATCGCCGGCAACCGAAAACCCGCGATTTCCCGTAAATCCCGGATCGGCCCGTATAGTCGAATGTATACAAAGAAAGTAAGCAGGGAGTAAACTCATTTCCCGAACGATTTTTAAAATTATTTTTTCACCACTAAAACCCATGAGACTTGTAGTTTTCAAAAATATTTTCATTTTTGATGAGACGCCGAATGAAAGCAGTTTAATCGCCGGCAACCGAAAACCCGCGATTTCCCGTAAATCCCGTATAGTCGAATGTATACAAAGAAAGTAAGCAGGGAGTAAACTCATTTCCCGAACGATTTTTAAAATTATTTTTTCACCACTAAAACCCATGAGACTTGTAGTTTTCAAAAATATTTTCATTTTTGATGAGACGCCGAATGAAAGCAGTTTAATCGCCGGCAACCGAAAACCCGCGATTTCCCGTAAATCCCGGATCCCGTATAGTCGAATGTATACAAAGAAAGTAAGCAGGGAGTAAACTCATTTCCCGAACGATTTTTAAAATTATTTTTTCACCACTAAAACCCATGAGACTTGTAGTTTTCAAAAATATTTTCATTTTTGATGAGACGCCGAATGAAAGCAGTTTAATCGCCGGCAACCGAAAACCCGCGATTTCCCGTAAATCCCGGATCGGCCCGTATAGTCGAATGTATACAAAGAAAGTAAGCAGGGAGTAAACTCATTTCCCGAACGATTTTTAAAATTATTTTTTCACCACTAAAACCCATGAGACTTGTAGTTTTCAAAAATATTTCATTTTTGATGAGACGCCGAATGAAAGCAGTTTAATCGCCGGCAACCGAAAACCCGCGATTTCCCGTAAATCCCGTATAGTCGAATGTATACAAAGAAAGTAAGCAGGGAGTAAACTCATTTCCCGAACGATTTTTAAAATTATTTTTTCACCACTAAAACCCATGAGACTTGTAGTTTTCAAAAATATTTTCATTTTTGATGAGACGCCGAATGAAAGCAGTTTAATCGCCGGCAACCGAAAACCCGCGATTTCCCGTAAATCCCGGATCGGCCCGTATAGTCGAATGTATACAAAGAAAGTAAGCAGGGAGTAAACTCATTTCCCGAACGATTTTTAAAATTATTTTTTCACCACTAAAACCCATGAGACTTGTAGTTTTCAAAAATATTTTCATTTTTGATGAGACGCCGAATGAAAGCAGTTTAATCGCCGGCAACCGAAAACCCGCGATTTCCCGTAAATCCGGTCGGCCCGTAGTCGAATGTATACAAAGAAAGTCAGGGAGTAAACTCATTTCCCGAACGATTTTTAAAATTATTTTTTCACCACTAAAACCCATGAGACTTGTAGTTTTCAAAAATATTTTCATTTTTGATGAGACGCCGAATGAAAGCAGTTTAATCGCCGGCAACCGAAAACCCGCGATTTCCCGTAAATCCCGTATAGTCGAATGTATACAAAGAAAGTAAGCAGGGAGTAAACTCATTTCCCGAACGATTTTTAAAATTATTTTTTCACCACTAAAACCCATGAGACTTGTAGTTTTCAAAAATATTTTCATTTTTGATGAGACGCCGAATGAAAGCAGTTTAATCGCCGGCAACCGAAAACCCGCGATTTCCCGTAAATTCCCGTATAGTCGAATGTATACAAAGAAAGTAAGCAGGGAGTAAACTCATTTCCCGAACGATTTTTAAAATTATTTTTTCACCACTAAAACCCATGAGACTTGTAGTTTTCAAAAATATTTTCATTTTTGATGAGACGCCGAATGAAAGCAGTTTAATCGCCGGCAACCGAAAACCCGCGATTTCCCGTAAATCCCGTATAGTCGAATGTATACAAAGAAAGTAAGCAGGGAGTAAACTCATTTCCCGAACGATTTTTAAAATTATTTTTTCACCACTAAAACCCATGAGACTTGTAGTTTTCAAAAATATTTTCATTTTTGATGAGACGCCGAATGAAAGCAGTTTAATCGCCGGCAACCGAAAACCCGCGATTTCCCGTAAATCCCGGATCGGCCCGTATAGTCGAATGTATACAAAGAAAGTAAGCAGGGAGTAAACTCATTTCCCGAACGATTTTTAAAATTATTTTTTCACCACTAAAACCCATGAGACTTGTAGTTTTCAAAAATATTTTCATTTTTGATGAGACGCCGAATGAAAGCAGTTTAATCGCCGGCAACCGAAAACCCGCGATTTCCCGTAAATCCCGATCGGCCCGTATAGTCGAATGTATACAAAGAAAGTAAGCAGGGAGTAAACTCATTTCCCGAACGATTTTTAAAATTATTTTTTCACCACTAAAACCCATGAGACTTGTAGTTTTCAAAAATATTTTCATTTTTGATGAGACGCCGAATGAAAGCAGTTTAATCGCCGGCAACCGAAAACCCGCGATTTCCCGTAAATCCGGATCGGCCCGTATAGTCGAATGTATACAAAGAAAGTAAGCAGGGAGTAAACTCATTTCCCGAACGATTTTTAAAATTATTTTTTCACCACTAAAACCCATGAGACTTGTAGTTTTCAAAAATATTTTCATTTTTGATGAGACGCCGAATGAAAGCAGTTTAATCGCCGGCAACCGAAAACCCGCGATTTCCCGTAAATCCCGTATCGGCCCGTATAGTCGAATGTATACAAAGAAAGTAAGCAGGGAGTAAACTCATTTCCCGAACGATTTTTAAAATTATTTTTTCACCACTAAAACCCATGAGACTTGTAGTTTTCAAAAATATTTTCATTTTTGATGAGACGCCGAATGAAAGCAGTTTAATCGCCGGCAACCGAAAACCCGCGATTTCCCGTAAATCCCGGTATAGTCGAATGTATACAAAGAAAGTAAGCAGGGAGTAAACTCATTTCCCGAACGATTTTTAAAATTATTTTTTCACCACTAAAACCCATGAGACTTGTAGTTTTCAAAAATATTTTCATTTTTGATGAGACGCCGAATGAAAGCAGTTTAATCGCCGGCAACCGAAAACCCGCGATTTCCCGTAAATCCCGTCGGCCCGTATAGTCGAATGTATACAAAGAAAGTAAGCAGGGAGTAAACTCATTTCCCGAACGATTTTTAAAATTATTTTTTCACCACTAAAACCCATGAGACTTGTAGTTTTCAAAAATATTTTAATTTTTGATGAGACGCCGAATGAAAGCAGTTTAATCGCCGGCAACCGAAAACCCGCGATTTCCCGTAAATCCCGGGTCGGCCCGTATAGTCGAATGTATACAAAGAAAGTAGCAGGGAGTAAACTCATTTCCCGAACGATTTTTAAAATTATTTTTTCACCACTAAAACCCATGAGACTTGTAGTTTTTATAAATATTTTCATTTTTGATGAGACGCCGAATGAAAGCAGTTTAATCGCCGGCAACCGAAAACCCGCGATTTCCCGTAAATCCCGGATCGGCCCGTATAGTCGAATGTATACAAAGAAAGTAAGCAGGGAGTAAACTCATTTCCCGAACGATTTTTAAAATTATTTTTTCACCACTAAAACCCATGAGACTTGTAGTTTTCAAAAATATTTTCATTTTTGATGAGACGCCGAATGAAAGCAGTTTAATCGCCGGCAACCGAAAACCCGCGATTTCCCGTAAATCCCATCGGCCCGTATAGTCGAATGTATACAAAGAAAGTAAGCAGGGAGTAAACTCATTTCCCGAACGATTTTTAAAATTATTTTTTCACCACTAAAACCCATGAGACTTGTAGTTTTCAAAAATATTTTCATTTTTGATGAGACGCCGAATGAAAGCAGTTTAATCGCCGGCAACCGAAAACCCGCGATTTCCCGTAAATCCCGTATAGTCGAATGTATACAAAGAAAGTAAGCAGGGAGTAAACTCATTTCCCGAACGATTTTTAAAATTATTTTTTCACCACTAAAACCCATGAGACTTGTAGTTTTCAAAAATATTTTCATTTTTGATGAGACGCCGAATGAAAGCAGTTTAATCGCCGGCAACCGAAAACCCGCGATTTCCCGTAAATCCCGTATAGTCGAATGTATACAAAGAAAGTAAGCAGGGAGTAAACTCATTTCCCGAACGATTTTTAAAATTATTTTTTCACCACTAAAACCCATGAGACTTGTAGTTTTCAAAAATATTTTCATTTTTGATGAGACGCCGAATGAAAGCAGTTTAATCGCCGGCAACCGAAAACCCGCGATTTCCCGTAAATCCCGGATCGGCCCGTATAGTCGAATGTATACAAAGAAAGTAAGCAGGGAGTAAACTCATTTCCCGAACGATTTTTAAAATTATTTTTTCACCACTAAAACCCATGAGACTTGTAGTTTTCAAAAATATTTTCATTTTTGATGAGACGCCGAATGAAAGCAGTTTAATCGCCGGCAACCGAAAACCCGCGATTTCCCGTAAATCCCGGTCGGCCCGTATAGTCGAATGTATACAAAGAAAGTAAGCAGGGAGTAAACTCATTTCCCGAACGATTTTTAAAATTATTTTTTCACCACTAAAACCCATGAGACTTGTAGTTTTCAAAAATATTTTCATTTTTGATGAGACGCCGAATGAAAGCAGTTTAATCGCCGGCAACCGAAAACCCGCGATTTCCCGTAAATCCCGTATAGTCGAATGTATACAAAGAAAGTAAGCAGGAGTAAACTCATTTCCCGAACGATTTTTAAAATTATTTTTTCACCACTAAAACCCATGAGACTTGTAGTTTTAAAAATATTTTCATTTTTGATGAGACGCCGAATGAAAAGCATTTAATCGCCGGCAAACCAAACCCGCGAGTTCCGTAAATCCCGTATAGTCGAATACGAAAGTATATAATACTAAAGAGAAAGTAAGGAGGCCGAGTATAACTCATTTCCGCGAACAATTTTAAAATTATTTTTTCAACCAAGCTAAAACTCATGAGACTCTGGCAGTTTTCAAAAATATATTTCTTTTGAGATGAGACCCGAATCGAAAACCCAGTTGTAATCTCCGGAACGCGCGATGTTTCCGTAAAATATCACTCGGGCTCTGCCCCGTATAACAGGAATGTATAAAAGTAAGTAAGCAGGGATAAACTCATTTCGCGGCGAACGAATTTTTAAAATTATTTTTTCACACAACGCAACTCACAAACCCATGAGACCGTTGTAAGTTTTTCCAAAAATTGTTTTCGAAATTTTCTGATGGAAACAGTACCGAATAAAAGAGCAGTTATAATACTCCTGGGAACACGAGAAAATCCGCGATATTTCTCCGTAAAGTGCCCGGGCTCGCCCGTATATAAGGGTGGAATGTATACAAAGAAAGTACCCAGGGAGTAAACATCATTTCCGACGAAGATTTTTAAAATTATGTTTTTCACACTAAAACCCATGAGAGACTTGTAGTCTTTCGAAAATGTTTTCATTTTTGATGAGACGAGAGCCGAATATAGAATATAGCAAGTTTAAGTCGGCCGGCCAACCGAAATAGCCGCACGCGATTTTCCCCGTAAATGCCCGGGGCCTCGACCGTAATGGAAGTGGGAATGTATACAAAGAACAAGTACCCAGGGAGCAAACTCATTTCCCGGACGGGATTTGTAGAGAATTATTGTTATGTCAAACACTGAAAGAACAGACATGAGGGACTGATGATAGAATGATTTCAAAAAAATATTTATGCATTGGGTTTGTGATGAGACGCCGAAATGCAGAATCCAGTTTAGAATCTCCAGTAGGGAAACCGAAAATCCGAGCAGATTTTCCGTAGTAAGTTCCCGCCGGGCGCGGTTCGGTTATAAGTAGAATGTATACAAAGAAATTGACCAGGGAGTAAACTGCATATCCGACGATTTTTAAAATTATTATATTCAGAACCACTAAAAACCCATGTAGTTATTGAGGCAGTTTTCAAAATATTATTCATTTTTGATCAGTAAACGCCAAATGAAACCGAGTTTAATCTCCGGAAACCGATACCCGCGATTTTCCGTAAATCCCGGGCTCGGCCCGAAAAGTGGGAATGTATACAAGGAAAGTAAAGCAGGGAAGTAAGACTCATTGCGGCCGCGAACGATTTTTAAAAATTATTTTATTCACCAACTAAAAACCCATGGCTTGTAGGTTTTCAGAAATTCTTTTTTCCATGGAGCACGCCGA
>JASGCC010002358.1:0-28855 GCA_030067915.1 Hydractinia echinata
AGCATGTCGTATTCATATTTATAATGAATATGGCTAGGCTTTTATAGGAGAAATCAGTAAATTATCCGCCTTCACTTTGGCTGTTCAAAGAACTATTTTATAAATTGAAAATTGGAATTGAATCCTCACTCCTTTTTTTGTCACATTGAGTTGGCTTTTTATCTCAAAAAGAAAACGAAAATCAGATACATTCCAAGAACATTTGCCGGGTTAATTAATTCATTAAGAAAGGGTGGGCAGACTTACCCAGTGAGATAGAGTTTGTCCGCCCGTCTGGAGAAGGTAATAAAATTATTTTAATAAATCATGTTTCTCGATGTGCGATTTTAAAGATATTGTTTTTTTTGTTGGACCGCCACCACACGCAGAAATAAAGCTAATGCTACCACCTCAGGCACGTTCTTTTCCTCCTTGCCAAAAATAATGTTTTTTATATTTATCCAGTCGGGTGGACGGTCTTTTGGTCGTCTACCCATCATATTTAAAGCGAACGCCTTTAGTATTTAATTCTAGGCTTGCTGCAGTTTACCACTTGGCATACGGCCTTTATTACAACGAATAAGGCACGACATTTTTGCTTTTTTTGCAATGTTTCGTCGTCACTCTAATGCGTTAATCTCGTGATGTAACATCAAAACATTAACATATTAGACTTACTTGAGATTACATTGCTGAAGATGACAATATGTATAGGATCAGGTGTTTTTGACAAACTGTTTAGAAGAGACTGAGTTTTGTAGGTTCTTGAGGACGTCATCAACAAACCATCAAAGTTTCTCAAATTCCCAACCGAATCTTCAAAAACAATTTCCCCCGAATTATATTCTCCTTGAACACAGAATAACTGAAATTTAAGCCTTGTCATTGCTGTTAATTTTCTGCCATTTGCAAATTGTATTGTTCCTATAAAAATTAAGAACATAGCTAAAACTTATACAGGATTATCATCATCGGCGATCGTCGCAAGTATTAGTTTACCCACATTTCAGCGAACATGGCTTTTAAATCTCACAAAACACCTCTAACCACCTCGCTATAACCCACAATCCCACCTCTCCATACTATCGCAGGCCTGTCAGCGGTAAAATAGTATTTCAGACTTCTTTTGGGTTTTTGATGATAACGCTTTCTTGTAAAAATTCAATTTTGTTGTTTTGATGCGTTTCTTCACTTCGTTTCTTCTATTTTAGTATTTGTGTAGGTCAGTACTTTGTTGGATCTTTCAGATTTTTTTACGGAGGAGATTCTTTCTGCACATTTCACTTTCAACGTTTAGGTCCTTGATCCAGGGTGCTGGAGGCCGGGTGAAGAACAAAAACAACCGATTAAAGATTTTTCAACTTTTATAAACAGCAGCAAAAATGAAGGATGTGCGGTAAACAGAAGCAAGAAAACACTTTCGTTGTTAAGATTGACATAACTTCAGATGCATCTTTCTTGCGAAGCGGGAGAAGAAAGTTGTATTTAGAAATGCATTCTCTCTAAAAAAAACATTTAGATATGATCGGCTGGAACGGAGCTACCATAGTTTGCCGATGTTTTTAACGAAAGGTGTTGCATCATTGATTAAAAATTCTCAACAGCTGATCAAATGTTGGCGTATTCCTCCTATTTCTGAAATAGACCCCTTACATATAGAAGCATGTGGTATTAACAAGGCATGTTTCAATTTGGAGAGAAAAAAGCTATCCATCACATCTGCAAAACTTATTGTAATTAAAGGAATTATTATCACATGTGCTTATCAATTCTCCATATGGTTAGAAATGTTTTTTAAAAAGAAAGACCTACTAGATTTTGGAATCATGTAAAAATTATTAATTATTATAAAAAAGCGTAGTGAAGTGGAGAACATTTGATTGGTTGTTTATATTTTATTAATAAACTACCCGTAAACTGTATGGGAGTCTTTATTACATACCCTTTTATCAGTGTTGACTTATCCTGGTTGTTTTGTTTGTAGATGGTTTAATAAATCAAAATTCGCCTTCCTTGTAACAACCCCAGTATGGTTCTATGGGGAAACAATAGTAGAATGAAAATTTAGTGAAAAAGTGTGGGAAACAAATTAGTTTTAATTTAAATGAAAAACTGACATTTGTCTGCACAATGTTTTTGGTTCTATCCATCACACACAATTTCCTTCGCTAGAAAATTAAGCTAAAGAAAAAAAAATTGTTTTTTATTCTCTATTTTAAGTTTAAATCTATCTCTGTTTCGTTGCACCACAACTTGAAAACAAATCAAGTACGCAATCAATATAGAAAGTGTTGCGGAGAGGTTGCCAAGGCAAAGGCATTAAGCATGGCAAGGAAAGGGCACGGCAAAGGCAGGCAAGGAAACAGAAAGAGGAATCAGCAAGGCAGGGGTAGGCAAGGCATGGGAGGTACAGGCAAGGGCATAGTAGGCAGGCACCAGAAAAGGCATATGAAAAAAAAATTACTGCAATACCATTAAGGTAATTAAGCAAATATATATGAACAAACTTAAAAAAAGGTTAATACCGTTTAATTAAATTAATCGTAGCTATATTCGCTTTGTATCGTCTAATTAATCGGTCACCTTCATTTTTTGTAAACGATTATATACATGTTTGTTTTTATAAGAAACCAGTTTATAAGAAACCCTAGGCTCAGAAAGACCAAATTTTTAGAAATCTCCAACATTAAGAAACTTTTATACATATAGCTAATGTACAAAAGAAAAAATACGTATAAACATAGCTAGCAAATGTTGTTCATATATATCAAAACCATAGTCCAAACGCTTGAGCTCGAGACTTGCAGACTCGGGTTTTTATTACCACAAGCGAGTCAGTCGGTGGACGTGAACATAACATATTTTTTATGGCGGCCTTAATAGGTGTAAGTAATCTTTCGAAGGCTTTGCATTAGCTAGGTAGAGGCTAAAAAGGGGTTCATTGCATGTAAAAAATAATGATATACTAGCTACTACATAGATAGCTAGCTAGCTAGGTTGTTAGCTAGGTATTCAATGAAAAATTCCCTTCAGCTTTCTTTATAAAGCTAGCTAGCTAGCTAGCTACGCTGGACAAAGTTTCCATATATAACGAAAAAAAGCAAGCACTAAAAGTTAATAACTTAAGATAAAGTATATCTAATGAGAATTAAATAAGGATATTACTGCCGGAGATTGATAGATATAAAAGGTAAACTTTTCCAGTAAAATTCTCGTGGTCTTTCTCCAGTAAAATTCTCGTGGTCCTTCTCACATCGTCGCCATATTTAATAACAACAAAAACTCCTCCCTTGCCGTTTTAAATTCATGTTGTCTCGCTTAATCAGAAATTTACGCAAAAACGACCAGATTAAATTGCTGGGAAACAAAACCAAAATGGGCGAAATCGTAACCATGGGGAAGAGTGTTTGATAATTTTGATGTATAGGGGGCGACACGCGGAAATCCTATACAGCCTTTATTTGGCTTATTTAATGAGGAAATGGGCTCCGCTACGCTCCGCAAAAACACTGAGTTCATCCCAAGTGGGTATGTCGTACTTGGGTCAAAATCACAATTGGGCTATACTAGCTATCTGGTAATATTGAGAAAAGAGAGAATAATAATAATATAGTAATAAGCTACTGAACTAGATTACAATAATCATTAAGATCATTTTATGTCTCATACAAAACAAAGGGTTACAATTAGGGAAAGCAAGGCAATAAACATTCCCTGCCTAGTTTAACACAAAAATTAAAATGAGCTTGCGAAAAGTTCCACGCCTATTAGATTCCCTACTTGTGGAGACATAAAAACAATGTGCGAAATGGAAACACTAGACCTAGGAACGTAACATCCAACAAATTTCCTTTAAATATGGTGGGCAGACGAACCAGTAAGATCATCCACCCGTCTGGATAAATATAAAAAACATTATTTTTGGCAATGAACGATTGCACGCACAATAAGGCAGTACGGTTAGGTTTATTTCTGCTTGTGGCGACTCTCAAACAAATATTCTACGCTGATAAAAACACCATATCAGAAGAAAACCCGTTTTTCATATCAAAACCACAAGCACAAGCACAAGCAAATTGAAGCGGATGCGTCAGAACTTAAAGTTAATAAGGTCATTAAAATGTTTTTATAAATATTCTCCAGCGGACCGGACATTGTCTTTCTTGGAGTAAGTCTGTCCATAGTCTTCGAAAGAAAGAGACGAAGAATGTACGCAGTACGTTGAATTAGTCACATTTAGGGCATACCTTATGCTTCCATTCATTTTCTGTTACAACGTTTTTGTCAAGTTTTTGGCTCTATTTATTCATTTTTGAGAGAATATTTTCATAAAAATAATGAGTCTGTGAATGGCCGGAAAATAAGAAGAAGGTAATCCTCAAATGTTACTTATTCAACCTACTGCGTACACTTTATGTTTCCTTGTTTGTAAATCACATTCAAACACATCTACTGACATCCTGACGGGATTTAACACAGATAATTTGTGTTTTAAACTGATCATTGATTCCATTTACTTCAAAGATTACTGGCAGACTTACTCCGGAAGAAAGATTGTCCGCCCGCCTGGAGAACATTTATAAAAACATTTTAAGGACGTTTATACCTATAGGTTTTGACGCATTTTCTTCGATTTACTTGTTCTTTTGGTTTTGACATGAAAAACAGATTTTATTGTATGGTGTTTTTTATCAGCGTAAAATATTTTGTGAGAGTAGTCACAAGCAGAAATAAACCTAACCGTGCTGCCTTATCGTGCGTTCAATCATCCTTTGACAAAAAATAATGTTTTTTATATTTATCTAGACAGGTGGATGATCTTACTGGGTCGTCTGCCCACCATATATAATAGAAATGTGTTGGACGTTACGTTCCTAGGTCTAGTGTTTTCATTTCATACATTGTTTTTATGTCTCCACAAGCAGGGAAATTAACAGGCGTGGAACTTTTCACAACCCCATCTTAATTTTTGTGTTAAACGAGGCAGGGAATGTTTATTGCCTTGTTTTCCCTAATTGTAACCCTTTATAATGACTTTGTATGGGACATGAAAGGATCTCAATGATTATTATGATCTAGGTCAATATCTTTACTATATTATTATTATTCTCTTTTTTTCCCAGTATTACCAGATACCTATGCTGCTTCTTTCTTTATCCCCTGTTAAAACTTTAGTGGTTGAGCTAGCTAGCTAGCTAGCTACACTCATAACGGTTAATCGACACTTCTTATTTACCTCTTTTATGTAAAGCATGGGTTAGAAAATAATATATTTTTCCACAGCTAACTAGCCGATATACAGCCATACATTAGCATATATAGCTAGTTAGATTTTAGGACAGAATAACACTTCAAAATATATACCATTTGCACACGGTTGCCATTTGGTGCTAGACGGGGTGTAATAATCACTTTTTTAAATCTGATCTAGACTGTGTTAGTTACAAATTCCATTTCCTGTGTATCAAGTCCGTCTTTTGCCGCCCGCTAGCTATGTCTTTCTCATTCCTTATCATCTTGGCTTTGTCCCAGGAACTATCAAGTCTACACTTTGCTTAGCCAATTATTCTCCTCTATTTTTATAGAAGGCCACACTTACTTGATCTTCTTATGTAGGTAACATCTCTGAGGCAACAAATACTTCCCCTTTTTCGTAGCTCTTTTGAACACTTTCTATTTCTCAAACTGATGTTACACAACGACCTAACGATTCTTATATTATTTCTTTCAAAATGATCAAGATCTTCATTTTCACTGCCCGTGTCTTACTACCATACAACATAGCACACAGGTATCATACGACTTATATACCTTATACCTTAAGCAACAAGACAAAAGAAGTAACTCTCTGAACTTTTTTCTAACCAGAAGCTATCCTGCAAGTAACACTTTCTTCACTACCCACCATATATATAAGTAATATATATAAGTTGTGAATTATCTCTCCAGTTACAATAGTACATCATTCAAGCTAGAGATACTTCGTTGTCTCTAATCTCACGTTTACAACCCTTACACACAAACATACAGAGAAATTATATAAGTATCCGCTTTGATTATGAGAGCTATTTCTGACTTCTGACTTAGCTGATGATGGTAAAATATAAAGGTTTATTATGTAGATATACTTTATATTACACATCTTTTGACAATAAAAAAAGCAACCAAGGATTCTTATATAGCAAACAAGGAATGAACAAGTAACGGACAGCTGCAATTCATGGCAAAGTTGCAGCCATCATCTAAATCGAGTGGGGAAAGTGAAATACTAGCTGGGTATGTATGATATCAAACTTTCCAGAAAATTTTATAGTTACCCTATGTTATGAAATGTTTGCTCAAGGAATTCATGCATTTTAAATGAGATTATTGTATGTTCTAGAGGATAAGAAGTTTTTCATCAAGTACTTTTTCATTTTTTTAAGAAAATCTCTCCTGTGAAACTATGACAGAAGATCTTCAAAAGAAGTAGATTCGTTCAATAACCAATTTATAAAACCCTTTCAGGATGGGAAATTTTCTGACGAAGTCCACTTTGTTTGCTACTAGATGTTAAAGAGAAATATTGCAGATGAAAGATTTAGGAAAGACAGTAAAGATAATTTCAGAAAGATATTTTAAACTCTTTCAATTTAGTGTTTAATATTAAAGAAAAAAACATACGCTCTGAGGAAACCATATCATATCCATGGATTTTGTTAAGTAGTATATATGAGAGAAATGATTTGTTTTTTTAGGTCAGGCAGACAAAAATCACTTTCTTACGGCTCATACATTTTCTCTTCTAAAGCGTGGCGTTACACTAAAATTTACTAAAGTAAAAAAAATCGCAACACGGGGATTTTTATTTTATATTCATGTTAAAGCTGCATGGGATCGTAGTGGTTAAAATAATACCCTTTTACCCCAGCTTTACCATG
Organism: Hydractinia echinata; assembly: GCA_030067915.1. Lineage (NCBI taxonomy): Eukaryota > Metazoa > Cnidaria > Hydrozoa > Anthoathecata > Hydractiniidae > Hydractinia > Hydractinia echinata. The sequence goes on from JASGCC010002358.1 coordinate 6,900, forward strand.
TGCGTGCCGTATCTCACAGAAACAAGTTGTTTATCATCTGAAAAGAGAAAACCGAAGCGAAGAAGGTTATTTCTTTTTTATCTTTTGTACCCATTCTTCAAAACTTATCCTAAAAAGTTATTTTAAACGAAGCATGTCAATGTTTACTGATCACGAGGTTAGTTTAAACTTTGTTTGTTCTTCTTTATCTTCCATTTTTGTGTTTTGCGATCGAATCTATTGCATTCGAAAATAATTCGAATATAAAATGTAAAACACAAGCAATAAAGAAGACAAAAGTACAAAGAGAACTGATTAGAAAATGTATCAGACAATTGTATACATTTCCAATCCGTTCTTCCTTGGGACGAAGCAAAGTTTAGTAATCGAAGTAAAAACTGATTGGACTTTTATCCAGAGAGCGCTGGCTACCTACTGAGAAAGCCAAAGAAAAGCAGGTGTAACATTAAGAAGACGATCTACTGTTGTTTAGAGTATCTGGAAGAGAGATTAATTTAAGTGTGTAACGATCTTTAAGCCGTTTTAACTTTCAGAGCTCAACTTTCCCTTAATATTTAGTTCCTTGTTGTGTCTTGGGCCTGAATATGTTTTCTTTACGCACTTGTTTTTAAAAGAATATAATCTGAAAAATGGCTCAGAAGTTAAAAGTATCCTAAGAATATGTCTAAGCGCGATTGATTGTTTGTTGATTGTTTCAGCTCTACACAGTAAAGTAATAAGATTCTGCAAAAAAAATGTATATGAAAGGTCTTTTAAAATCATCAAAAATTCTTTTAATCATGATATTTTTAACACTTCGGTGGAAGCACGTGATCATATGCGTTATTCTAATCAGCACTTCAAGGTAAACACAATGGTAGAAACAGCGTTACAAACTTCTGACAAAAATGAAAATGGGCCATCCACATCAGCATCAAAATCCGTAACTATTTGCCTCCATAATTACGTGAATTTGTCCAAGAGCCAACTTTTTTTTATATATGGTATAAACGTCTGTGAAAGAAGACGGTAATCAATAGACACAAGTAAACGATTTTAGTTGACTTAAAAGTTATGCGTTGTCAATTGTGAAATTTTTGATATAAAAGATAGATATAATTGATGGTTGTATATGTACAGTTTGTAATCAACTTTTGTTAGGGAGGAAATACGCAATATTACCAAAAACACTATTTTTTGTGTAATTAGATTTTGCTCCCTTGTTAGCCTTTTTTAATATATTTTGTATAAACGTTTATGGGAGAAATAGAGTGATTTTTTTATATTTAAATTGATTTTTTGACATTTTGTGTAAAATTTTGTGTAAAATTTTGTGTAAAATTTTGTGTAAAATTTTGTGTAAAATTTTGTGTAAAGACAACATGCTTAATTTTGGGTGATTTTAGTTTGGGTTTACGAGGTAAACCGTTCCTTTTATTGCGGTAGAGGACAGCAGGCAATGTACCGAAATTATTCAAGCTTTTATATTTCTATTCTATGTGTCGTTAACTGCTGATTACTTACCTTTTTTCTAAAACTTTGGGAAGGCTGCAGTATAGACTGAATAGCTGATTTTTGGTATAAGAACTGTAGATTATGGAAATTTTTTAAGGTAACCTTTTTTGTATGATTTGATGAAATATAGTGGAGTTTTTGAATGTCTCTGGTATACTTTTTCCTGGCGTACTTTTGGCATGGGCGAAGCAAGTATATAGTTCTAGCAGCTATTTACATAACGGTCGTTAAACACCTTCGATTTTTCTGTATATTTTGCGTTTATAGTATTTTTTGTTGCACCTGCTTATAATTTAAGACGTTTTGTTCCAAAGGTATAAATATGGAATAATGCAGAATGCGGATTTTGAACATTAAAATTACTGTGTTGTATATTTTTGCAACACTTTGGTATCGTTTTGGATATAATGAGAGATACGGCTAGTCATTATTAATTAGTTGCGGTTAAAAAATAATTTTTTGAGAAAACTAAGTCACACCTAATTGAAAATTTACTGCTCCTACAAGTTGTGACTTTAAGAAATCCTGACAAACCAACCAGAATGTGTCAACATTAATAGAACAAAATATAACTTTGAAGAAGTTGGTGGTCTTTGAGTGACACCCTCAGGTAGCTCATACACATTATGGTTGGAGAGAACGTTTAGTGGTGAGGCTACCCAGCAAACACGCGACGTTGCAACAACGTTGCAGCAACGTTGCTTTTAAGTCGCGACGTCGCCTGACCAAAAAACAATGTTGCAGCAACGTCGTAAATATAACGTCGCAGTTGCAACTTCAACCTAACGTTGCTGCAACGTTATTTTTTGGTAGCGATTGCAACGCAATATCACGACCAAAACCTAACGTTGCTCCAACGTTGTTTTTTGGTAGCGATTGCAACGTAATATCACGACCAAAACCTAACGTTGCTGCAACGTTGTTTTTTGGTAGCGATTGCAACGTAATATCACGACCAAAATCTAACGTTGCTGCAACGTTGTATGGTGGTTGTGGAAATTACTTACAAAAATTATATTTATGGAGATCAAAGAGAGAAACACAGGTCCGTAGCAGGGGGACAGGTTTTTGGCACAGTATGATGCATCCCGTTAGTTGTTGCTGAGACGCCAGACAAAATTTTGAGACTTAACCCCCTTGATTTCCTAAAAACGCATTCTCGGAATAAGTTTTCTCCCCATTATCATCGACAAACAATTTTTGGGAGCCGTGTCCCCTGATCCCACGCTGCTACGGCCCTGAAACATGGGACCTTGGGAACGAGTTTGTCAAGTTTTTATTCTGGCCAGTCTGACTTAGAGTAGTGTAGATAATATATATCTAAATGTTGCATGGCAAGTGCGGCCACGATATATTCTAGCGCGCTTTTTACAACGAGGGTTCGCTACAAGCTTTATTTGAAACATGAAATGTTTTGGATGGTTGTCTTGGTATGTGCTGTGTTTATTTGTTTTTATTTTGTATCAAATTTTTTACTGCAAAGTTAGCTTTATGGTTGTTAGAATAATAACTTGTTTTTTTAATGAACTGGATGAGTTTTTTTGCTAAGCAAATGTAGGATTATATGACTGGAAGTCTTCTAAAAAAGTTGATTTTTTTAAGTATACATAGGTAGCTACTAGCTAGATAGCTAGCTGACAGGTAAAAGTTCTAAAGGAGAGCAAGTAAAAACAAACCTAGCACACCCACAAAAATATTTTTATTTTTATAAGCCAATATAATATGATCTGTTTCTGTGCCCAACTAGTTATTTGTGGTATATATATATTCCAAAAAAATTTATTGGGTCATACTGATATTATATGATCGCTTTTTCTCAGTTCTGATAAAATATCAACAAGGTTGAACAAATGAGGAGCTTAAACGATTTCTTTTTAAAAAAGAATGTTGTAGTAATAAACTTTTCATATTGATCAGCCTTCCTAATTTAATTTATTTTACCTCAGCAAAAAATTGCAGATGTGAACTACGATTTGTCTGTTTCACCTCGACAAACTTGTGTTTTAGTTTATATATATTTTGTTTGTGATTGTTATGCTTGTTGATCTTACATTTGCTTTTGTGTTTATTTTTATTCCTAACTCAGAAACACGAAATTCTGTTCAATTCTGTCTGGTCTTTTATTTCTGACTACGAGTACTTTTCTCGAATATATTTTGAATTGACTTCCATTATTTCATTCTAGCGAGTGTTATGGCGAATAAACAGGTGGCAAATGCAGCTGAAATAGAAAATGAAATGGCATCCGTATTGAAGTACGCCCCAGACCGGGATGGTGCGACTGGACGAAATGCGAAAAAGTGCATAATAAGTTTAACTTCTATTTGCAAATTTATATATATATATATTACAGCCCAATTACATTAATTCAGCCAGGCAAAACTTCAGTTTCGCACTAAAACAAATCTTACAACCTAAAAATGTTGATTTGGTTTACTTCTTTTTTGTTGTTCGTCAATACACGTCAATATTTTTCATATTTATACAGGTCAACATGTAAGAAAAGTAATTGTGTCATTCAACTTCTTGATAACAGATTGTGCAGTGTGTAATAGTCAATATGTTATTCCCTCCCGTTCTCTGCATCGTACATTGAACAATCAAATTGGCTTTTGATTGATGCTTTAATAGAAAATGTTTTTAAGTTCTTACAAGATTTAGCTTTACCTTCAGTGGATAAAATTTCACGTGGATTTGCTTTCGCAGTCGACCGAAATTATTGATTTCGTGTTGATTTAATTTTGCGGTTAAGCTCCTTCTGGAAAATTTCGAAATCAAATTTTAAGCATAATTTGGAGAAGCTCTCCTTTATTTATTCAAAACAACTATTGTATGTAATATTTAACATTTACTTATGATAAAATCAAAAACCTTTCTTTCTTTTCCCTTGTTTTCAACTTCATTGGTTTCTTCCTCATCCTCATCTTCTTCGCTGTCTTTGTTATCTTCGTCCTGGTATTCAAAACTCACTGTCAGAATCAATGTTTCTTTCATAAACGTCTGCGAGGCCGGGTTTTGGGAAAGAATTGATTGGAAACATATCTTCAAGACTTGTTTCAAGAGGATCAACATCAGCAAATAGATCTAGCGTGGGCAGATTTTTAGCCCTTTCTTTTACAGCGTCTGAAATTCCAGATGCTCTCCAACCACCGATGACAGCCTCCTTACCTTTTGCAATAAAGTTAGCTCATTGTATAAATCAATCAGCCACTTCGCAAGCAACGGTTTCATGACTGTGAGCGGCGTCTTGAAATCAATGTTGACAATTTTTATCCACTGTCCAAGCCTTCTCTAATTTTCTAAGCATACCATGATGCAAATTTTTTTTTATGTAATTCTTGGCCTACAAGTTTACAGTTAAATCAAGTGGTTGAAGAAGATGTGTCGTATTGTTGTGTACGCACGACACCGATATGTTTTCTTTTGCAAGAAGATGTTTGAGCGAATTTGTTGTTTTAATCCGCTTTGGTGATCTACCAATATATAGGTGTTGATATTGGTAATTTCTGTTTTGTTTCTTTAGAAAAACTAAATGAATAATGAGATTGTCAGTTGATGGCTACCGTCATCAGAGTTTTCGGCTCCGTCCTAGCACGGACTAATCAATAAGTCCTTGTGGTACTGGGTCCCCACCTTGGTTTAGATATTCTCATCAGTTATTAAGATCAATTTTCTCAACTCGCCGTTGTTCATGTTTTAGCTTAAATGAACCAAACCCAAAGGATCGTTATGATTCATGATACAATGCGTGACTAGCTGATGATTAGATTACAGCTACTTGAGTAAAAAGAGGTCGATTAGAAGTCATATTTTGCTATATATAGTTAAAGGGCCGTTTAAACGGGCCGTTATAAACTGTTGTTTGCATGTGAGTTTAAGATGTTGCTATATTAGGTTAAAATCAAATTAAGAGATTGATCGCAACTTTGTACTCATGTCTCTTTTAGAGTAAAAGCCCAGTTTAATATCATTGTTAAACCAAAATAGCGACAACAGAAACGAACGAACACAAGTCTCTTTTTAAAGAGTGGTTGTGCAATACGACAGTAAACAAATGTTTTATTGAAAAAACAAATATTGAAAAGTTATCTTAAATCATTGAGTAATGGCAACAAAAGAGAGATAAATTGAAACTTAAAATAGAGAATAAAAACGAATGCATTTTCTTCAGTTAAATTTTCTAGCGAAGGAAATTGTGTGTGGTGGATTAGAACCAAAAACAAAAACATTGTCCAGACAAATGTCGGTTTTTTTTTTAAATATAACTAATTTATTTTCCACCCTTTTCACTAAATTCTCGTTCTACTATTGTTTTCCCAGAGAATCAAACCGAATTCAACTCGAATTTACTTTGGTTTTAAACAAAAAGAAAGCACTATTTTTCCAACATATAAATACAATTGTATCTGGCATGTCTGATATAGTTTTGACAAATCTGAAATCAAACTTCGTAAAGTCAAACAAAAAAATAACTTTTTGACAGAAATTATAACAAATTAAGTTATATGCTGTATTTAGCAGTGACTTACGTAATATTTGATGATTTTCAGCAAAAATATGGAGTAAAGAACACTTAAAAAAAGTAACATCTTAGATCAAACCATAGTCCTTTAATTATTAATTTTAAATATAATTAATAATTTATTAAATTATGCATCGCTCAAAACTCCGCAATACTTTTAATATAACGCAATCTGTTATGAATTTTCAATTACACAAACAACAACTCACTAAATGTGTTCGATCGCAAATAGTTTTGGAGGACTATGAAATCATTCTTTTCAAATGCATGTCCTGTTGGTGATAAATAAGAATAATAGTCCCAGATTATTATGTATAGGAAGTGTTGAAATGGCAAATATGTTCAAAGCATCTTTGACTAAATAGTGAGAGAAGTCTTCCTCGCTTTTTGAAGTTATAGTAAAATTTGAAAATTATCTGAGTGTGTCTTCAATAAATGCAAATTAAAAGACACAAGAAAAGTTTGATTAAAAACCAATTAACTACAAAACAAAAGAATAAATTATCGAAAAAATTTCCTAGTTCGATCTCAAAAAATCCTCATCGACCAATGATATACCTGTGGGAGTCATAAAATGGTATGTTAACTTGTATAGTAAAAAGATGTTGCAAATGCTAAAACTTGAAAATAGCCGAAGCAGCACCGATCATTAAGAAAAACGATTCAACCCACATTATGGCCCTATTAGTTATCTCCTTTGCTTTTGTGTTTCGCGAAACTTTTAGCACCCCACATGCGATGTTACGTTACGGCTGAAAATTAGCGTAGTTGCTTGGACAAAGTATTGTAAGGGAGTTGTAATAGACTTCAGCAAAGACTTAGCCTATGGTCTAAGTCAATCAGCTTTAGATCCTTTTTTAGTTATTCGCTCGACAACTCGAAAACAAAAGGTCAAAATATAAGCACGTTCTTCAGTGGTTTACCTTATCGGTAAAAAAAAAGTCGGCAAAAAGTGACCAAATTTTGGCTAGGTGACTAAATTTTTTACCGACCAATTTTTTTACCGACATTTTTTTTTGCCGACCGAAAATTTTTACCGACTTTTTTTTTACCGACTAGTAATATTTGCCGATTTTTTGAATTACTTTTTAACCTCCAATTTTTTAGTTTTTTGACTTTCCAAAGTGATTCCAGGGATTCTAATCAAATTTAGACTTTGTCGTTTTATGAAATTTCACGCCACTGTTTTTATTTCATCAAAGAAGGTGGAAGTATTTCTGGTCACTTGCTCTCCACCAACTACAAAGTGTCCCCGATCCCTGCAGGAGGACTTGAAGTACCGCTTCTACTTACTTTTACAGTGAAAGAAGACAGAATTTTTTTTCTAATGAAAGACTTTATCAACAACCTATACGACTATGATTACACTGGCGAGAAGGAAGACAAAAAAAACGACGGAAGTGATGACGACGGCGAGAGTGACGACGACGAAATTGATATTGTTATTAACAATGATAAGGCAGAAGGGAGTGTTGAAGAAGAGAAAAATGATGAAAATGAAGAAGAAGATAATGCGAAGGAGCCGGGAGATGTCCAAAATATTATTGATAAAATCATTAATAAAGATGTTATTGAAATAGATTAGATTGTTGTAAAATCTTTGTTCTCTTTTAATTCAGCGGTGTCAAAAAAGTCGGCAATAAGTGACCAATATTAAAAAAATTAACCGGTAAAAAGTGACTAATTTTTGCTAAGTGACTAACTTTTTTGCCGACTAAATTTTTTGCCGACTTTTTTTTACACCGACTTTTTTTTTACCGATAAGGTATATGATATTTTAATCGGTGCCCGAAGCGTTTAATACTTTCATAAGTGATTTATTTTGTTTTTTGATTTATTTTGATTTATTTTGATAATTGCAATTTTAATTAATAAAAATTTAAATAATGGCATTTTATGGTGATTCGAAATATTTCAATCAGCCTTTCTGGGTCTCTCAGTTTGTACTCATTAAGAATGTGAATAGTGCAAACGTTCCTGGAATTGAATTCAATGATAAGTTGAGGTTTACTAGACGCCATACGAGCACTTGGTGGCACTTCCAGCAGGGAATTCAATGATTTAGCAAGGTTGATACTTGAGCAAATAGTAGGTACAAAGTATTTTTAAAGCGTTCGTTAAATCTCAATTTAACTACTGTCCACTTATTTGGATGTTTTGTGGTAGACAATCTAACAAATGATTAGTTTTTATTCACAAAAAAGATTTAATTTTTTTTAAATTATGATGATGATACATCCTTATGGTGATTTATGTCTGTTGACTGGTAAGAAATATTTTTACGATAAGTACTTATTCTTTTTGCAAACTTCAGTTTTTAGAAGTTAGCATGCAAGAACAGTCAGCTATGGATTTGAGAGAACATCTTAAAGGGAAGCACAACACTAATTCAGTGCCTTCGTGTGAATGTCGGTGTCGTCTCTGTGGGCTATACATTAGTATCTTAGGTGATATCTAGCTTGTTTCTGTTATAGCTTGATCTTTTAATTAAAATTTATATTTTGTTCTTAGTCGAATTTAGTTAGCTTATAATAGCCTTTAATGTACTTATCCGACAGACGGACGGACAGACGAAATTTTTGCGGAAGTTCTTTCTACCTGCAAAAGTTTTTTCTTTTAAATTATATGAAACTGATCTTACATTAAATCCCGCGCCACGAACTATACAATAAAGATAAAGTTTTGTAAAATCGTTTCAGTTACATGGAGACAGATAGGTATTTCCGGTTCGGAGATTAATGAAAGATGTATGAAGACATCCGGAGAAGCAATTATTCCTGGAAAAAATACTTCTAAAACAGCTCTGACATTGAGATTGTAAAGATCGTCAAGAAGGTGCTGTCCCAAAAGCTTGTTGGCTTAAATTTTGCGCCGATCATGTGTAGGAAGAAGGTAGCGTAAAAATACCGAGGGGCAGGGGGGGACTTTTGCTTGCATATGCCGTAAAAATCGCAGCTTTGGTTTGTCTCGATAATATCGCTATTTGTGTTATGTGAATTATCATTTAAAATTGCTATATCGAAGCAAAATAGAACTAGCCGAGGCAAAATGGTGGAGGTTTGCTGTGCAATATTTTAGAGTTATTATTTTTTGTTATCTAAAACTTTCTGTTAATTTTATTTTTGTAGTTAGTAGCGATGGAGCTTGGTGTGGAAATCAGTCAAAAAGTTAAAGTAAGATATTTTTAACTTATGAATAGACGATACAAATAATAATGCCTGATTCACATCTATGAAGCAGGACCACGCAGGCATGCTGCCATAATAGTGAATGATGCTCTCCACCCATTATGATGGAGTCATGAAGCATGCGTCGAAGAGAAAATATCATTTTTTTATAGTGTTTTGCTTCGTCTGTTGCTTTATTTTTCCTCTTGCTACATACTTGCTTCATGATTTTCGTAGTGTGAACTTTATATCAGCCAGGCCCCCAGTACAGCACTTTTCCGAAAATGGGCACAATCTCTGTATTCAGAGATATCTTTAAATACAGAGACAAAGTCTTACACGTCCACTTCAAATTCAGAGACACAACCTTAAATTTAGAGACATTTTTTCAATGTTGTCACATTTATTTATTTAGCTATCTAACTCTTATTTGCAAATAGAAATAATAAAATAATAAATGAATTTCAGCGTGACGTTATTTGTTTCCTTTTCAGTGGTGATCTCGTGGCTCTGGCATTTGCGTGGCAGGAAAAAAGATGCTAGGATTTGGTGAAGAGAGGTCTTTTCTTGTGAATTTCTTCTCACAGAAACATCGTTTGAGTTTTTAAACTATCAAGTGTAGATTGATGACTTCTGATTTATTTTAATTCATATAAAGCTCTAGCTAACAATGCCTTTGTGTGATGAAATAGACTGAAAATAACTTTGCTTCACCTAGCACCTTGATCTTTTTTTCTGCCATGCAGATACCAGAGCCAACAGAGCTTAGCACTGAAAATGTAAACAAAGAAATTCATCTATAAATACTTTTTGAGTCTAGAGTTTTCTGGGGCATTCTGTTGCTTCCAGAAGATATCATTTTAATTCAGGTTTTAGGGTGGGTGAGTCAATTTAATTTGTTCAGATTTAATTTGTCCACCCTTGTAAAGCATGTTCAGCAATTTTTTTCACGATTCACCATTTAACACAGAATATTTACCATGGTCAAATCAATGTATGGTACATTTTAGTGCGTGTTGCCAAACATGTTCACAAAAATTGGTAAAAAGTTGTGGAGGTAAGGTGCAAGGATCTTTGGGAGAATAAAATTCTTTGAAAAATCAAGGTATTTTTCTGACTAAACAAATTCGAAAAAATGATATAGTTTTGATTTTTACTTTGTTAAGCAGTTTATGTTTATGTTAGCCTTCCTTTACACATTTTAAGCATTCTTTATACAATAAAGTAGGTTTGTTTTTACCCAGCAGGATTTTAATAATGGTGGACACAAATGTGATATGTCCATTAAGTGTCAATCATCATTAACGCCACAAGCTTAACAGAATCTCCATATGTGGAGACATCTCTGAATGTGGAAATTGTCTCTATTTTAAAAAAGGTGCCATGCTGCAGGGATAACGCATATATACTTGAGGGATACCTCAATAAGTTACCCCTAAATTAAGGTATACTTACAGTTTTTAAATCACGCAGTCTGTCGCTAAATACGATGGAAACAAAGAGGAAACAACAGCAAGAGATATTCTTCGAACTGTCCACTACGACATATAGTATTAGTGCATTGAAAAGCAACAGAAATTCAACATTTATTTCATTGGATTTGGCTATCATGTAACCATTGCATAGTGCTATGGGGTGCTATTTTGACAAATACTGCAATTGAATAGACTGGAAATGCAACATAGACAAGGGATGTTTCATATACATGTGAAAAATGAATAATTAATGTATAAATCATTCTTAAACTACAAAACCTTACATATGTCAAGATATCATCAAGAGCAAAGCTCGATACTGCTTAAAAGTTGTGATATTATGTAAGTAAAAACACAATGTGTAGCTACAATTTTGACATGGCATTTTAAAGGAATTCCTGCATTAAAAATAGTATTTTTATATGTTGTGGAGAAAAAAAATTGTTTATCAAGGCCTTTGGAATTTTTTAAAAATCTTTTTTCGTTCTAAGGCTATTGAAGATTTAAATTTTTAAAATCCAGGAACTTGTTATGTCCTAAGTATATAAGTTTTGAAAAATGCTGAGAATACATTTATTACATTTATAATTAAGGATGAGATCATTCTTAAGCCACAAAACTTTACATTTATGTCAAGATTTCATTAAGAGCATAGCTCCATACTGCTTTAAAGTTTTATTATTATGAAAGTTTGGAAGATATTTTAAGTACTAAATTATGCTTATTACCTTATTACATCAATGACTAAGCACCTTTTTATCCTCTATAATATACAAAAATATCATTATCAATGCAGGAATTCCTTTATAAATGATTGGATCTCTCATTTGCATGAGTGTCATAGCCATTAAATCAACAGGGCATGAAAATATATGTGTAGAATTTTACAGTAGCACATTATACCAAGAAATTTACAGTAAAGCCCAGTAAACTAATTTGAGGTAAGGAATTGTTTACAACAGAAACTTTTGTGGTTCAGCTTTAACCCAAAATTTTTGCATTTTGTGATTCTACAAAAAAATTTGTTTAATTTGTCTTGTAGTTGTTTTAAATTGTCACATTTCGCAGAGAAAAAACTTTTTCTGGTCACAATTGATCTTACTTTTTGCAGGATTATTAAACTTTTGTAAATTTCCTGAAAACTGTAAAAAAAAACAAAGTAGATTTCACAAAGACTTCTTCCCTTATAGTAAGCTTTTTAAGTATACTGCACATTAACCTATTTCTCAGAGCAAACCCTGAATTCAAATCCAAATGATGAATACGTACAAATACGTACATTATATATAAATAAATTCAGGCAAAATATGTAAACAACAGACCACAAAGATTGAAGAAATCAAGTATATAAAACAAAAACTTATGTGAAATAATTATGCTATTAAAAAAATAGATGGTTATATAAAGCCAATTGCAGTTCCTTTTCAATCTCTTATTCCTTAAAATTTATAAATTAAAATTTGTCTTATGTGGTCCTTTTTTGCCTGTCAGGATGCGTGCACATACACAGAACTTCAGAAACATTCACAACTCTTCTATAGCTTTCGTAAACACAGATTCTTTTCAGACCAATTACATTCAGCAGATATTGGACAAAATCAGGTGGAGGGGCTTACAAAATTATACCTTCAAAAACAAATGACAGAAGAAATACAGGGTAGATCCTAACCAAATGGATTAGAATTCGAGCACGACTTGAACTAAGCATGACAAAAACACACTTTTTTCATAAGCAACACAAAATTTTGACTGAGGATATTGCTTATGTTTCTGTATTTTGCAGGCTCAACCATTGCTCAGTCGTTGCTAATTGAATATCTTCTTGGGAAGATCGCATGTTTGCTTGCTAAGTTAGACTCTATCTCTTAAATTCTCTGTCACTTTGTCTATTCGTAAAAAAATTTCTCACACTTGATTTTTGTCTTTTCACACTTGTTCATTTAATTGGGGAATGGTTTAGTTTATTTGTTTTTTCTGTGTTGTTGTTTTTGGTGCACTCCAGTTTTCGTCTGCAGGCGTATTTAAAAGTCCAAAGTGATGATTTCAAAGCGATGCAATGTTGTAAAATTTTTAAAGCATTTTTTATTCTGTAAGAAAATCTTGTGCAGTATATTACCAGATTCTTTACTTGTAACTTTCCTTGTATCTTTCTTGCTAAAGCACATTGAATAAAAGGTTTAAAAAAACATTTAAGAATGCCTCTTGCAGGTTCAGAAATTCTCCACAGATTAAAAACTATTCAACTAAAGAATTCATGTATTAGCTTTTTATTTTTATTTTAGAAAACCATTAAAAGGCAGTTGCAGACATTAGGAAGTTATGTAGGTAAGAATCATTTATACATAAATGTGGGGATGGAGGATAAACAGGTCACTTTATTTGCATATTTTTTTAAAACTAAATTTATCTAATCAAAAAATGATAATACACACCATACACTCTCTCTACTCGCCTTCTAATGAGTAGATTCCATAACATGTATTTTAACAAAGGATTTTACTATATGTATTTAGATGATGAACTACCTGAGTACATCATGGTTATGATTGCAAATAAACGAACCAGAGAGCAAATGGTTGAAGATCTTAACTTGTTTCTAAATGACGAAGCCGACAAGTTTGTGTCATGGTAAACACTTTTACTTAAATACATGTTATACTTTAAAAAACCTGCTCTTTTTTTAATAAAAACACACTCGAATGCTACAAAATTATTACCACGTTAGTTTCTGTTTTATATATTTTGCTTTTAGGTACAATAACTATTTAATCAAAGTACTCCCTTTGGTTTTTTGTGCATTCTTTTGTTAAATCAAGTTAAAATGACATAACAGTTATGTTTCTATTATTTTTCGATGTTGCCTTCTAGGTTGTTTGTCATTTTGGATCGTATTCAGAAAGCAATGCAATGTAAGCATTTAGAATATTTTTAAATTGTACCTTTACCTCATTTTTTTTCATGTCACCTTTTAAACAAACAATTTATCTTAACTGAATTGTCTCCTTTACACGGATTCACTACCAAAGTTGTTTGGGTAATAGGGACAACATGTGACCATAATTTTTTCACATAATGGTAGCTGTAGAAGTAAACAAATTCCAGTTTAGATTTCTATACCCAGTATTGCTGGGGTCAGTACATATGGTCAGCTATACCTTACTGAGAAAGTTTACTTGTAGTTGTCCATGCATTAAAAAAATAAAAAAATTATTAGATGTCTCTAACAAAATGGATCTAATTGTTTTTTTTGTTTCTAGAAAGCATTGCTTCTATTGGCGCTTTGCAAACTTTTAAATTTTGTTTAAGGGTTAATAAAATTTTGTTGTAGCATTGAGTTGGTGAAATATTCAGTAGGTCAATATTTTCTTTTCAGTGCCTGGTATTGATGCTATTATTGAAGAGGAGACGGTCAGTAAAAACGATACAAAAAAGAAGTCAAAGAAGAATAAAAAGGATGAAGTGGATAATGAAGATAAGAGGCAATTTAAAGAAAAGAAGAAAGATGATCCAGAGAAAGAAAAAGCACGAAAACAACGAGAAGAAGAGCAGAAAAAACGTGACAAAGAGAGGGAGAGTGAAATTTCTAGACGAAGAAAAGAGAGAGAAAAACGAGCTAGGGAAGATGAAGGAAGAAAAAATAATGTAAGGAAGAATAAAGATAGTGGCAGTAGAACAGAGAAAAGCAGCAGTGGCGAGCAAAGAAAGTTAAGTCATTCTGAAAAGGATGATAAAAACAATGATAAAGAAGTTGATATTAGGTTAGAAGCAGAGGAAGAAGCTAAAAGAATTGAAAGAAGAAGTGATCGAAATCGAAATCCTATGGATTTTGTCAAACAAATAGCAAAGGATATTGATAAAAAGCTATTGTCTCCTGAGGATGAGAAAAGTGATGCTAACATAACTGAAGAAAAACAGCCTGTAGAAACACAACCTGAAGAAAAGAGTGATTTGAAAGATGTTGAAAAAAGTGCTGATCCAGCAGAATTTATCAACGGTTCACTAGATGGTGGTACACTTGGAAATATATCACTTCACGCAGTAACGCAATATGATGATGGAGAAAATGAGATAGAAAAAACTGATAAATCAAACGAAAAAAGAAAGCGTTCTTACTCACATGACAAACAAAATAGTCATAAATCAAGTCAAAAATTATCTAAATCTAGGTCAAAAAGCCCACCAAAAGCAAAATCTAAAAGGCAGGATAGGTCCAGATCTGGTGGTCGTAAAGGATGGAGAAGTCGAGAGAGGTCGAGATCTAAGAGTCCAAAATCGTTGAGGAGAAGATCGAGATCGCGAAATTCCAGGAGATCTAGGTCGCGTAGCCCTAGAACGCATACGACTAGGAGCCACAGTGACAGACATCATCATTTAAAGCACCATTCTAGGTCCAGGTCACGTGATAGAACACGTCGCAGAAGTAACCGCTCAAAATCCAGATCCCATTCTAAGGAGAAAGATAGTTCAGACAAGTACAGAAGTTCCACCAAGAGTGGTGAAAAAAGGAATGTTCCTACTGTTGGTATGTGTTTATCATTGAGATAATAAGTTACGATAAATGTTTCACAAGATTATGAATAAATAAAAGGAAAAAATAATACAATTAATAATAATACAAAATAATACAATAGTGGTGAAACTATCATAATTTGCATCATAAAAATAGTAAAAGTGACAAAATATTTTTTGCCAAAAGTTTATCAGCCCCCAATCCTGTTCTTACAACTACCTGATACCCTTTTCCATAGATTTCAAAATATTAGACATTAGGATCTAACTGGCAGTTAATGGAGTTGATAGATTCAGCCAAATCCATCAACTAAAAGTCCCCTTATGTTATTATGGAATATTGTCCTTCAAGTAGAGAGGTTGCCCCCAAAATTTGAATATTTTTCTGAGTTCCTAGTTAAATAGGGCTAGAAGTTCTCAGTGGCAGTGGTGGTAGATACTATGTTTGAAGTGTGGTCTATTTGCAATTCTTTTAGTAAACGATGAAACCAAAGTGGAAAAAGCGCACCCAATCCCAAGTCAAGTGAAAGTGGTTACAGATTTTCAACGAAAGTAAGATATTTTCACGCTTGGTTTTTAAACTTTTAAAACCCAAAAAGTAGTATTTTTATCATTATAAAAGGAAAAAAAAGAAAAAAAAGCTCATATCAACTGTTTTTAAAACTTGAAAGTCATATTCATTTTCATGTTACTCTTTTCACCATTTCATGTTTTGCAGGCCGAGCTTATCACGTCATCAGCAAGCAACAAGTGCACTGTTAAAGAAAGCAGTAACAGAAGCTGTGAATGAAAAACCAGAAGAAAATACTGAGGTTTGTGCTAAAAGAAAATATCCGCAAGAGGAATTCTTTATTTTTCTTGACTTGACATCCAAGTATTATCTTATTTATACAAATTCCCACATTTCCATATTTCGCTATTAACAATTTGGCATTGATTGGTCCGTTTATTATTTAGCTCTTTAAAGCTTAACAGCTTCGTTTACGATGTATGAGCACAATAGCTGTAAAATACAATATATGCCCTATATTGTGAACCTCGTGGAACAGTGCCCGCGCAATGCGTGCTTTTACAAGACAAATATAGCGGTGAAATATTTTTTGGTATCTGCGTTTTACTCTCTTTTTAAGCACTTTTTTCAGTTCACCTTTAAAATTTTCTGATTTAAAAATGATAAAATAAAGTAAATAATATTGTTGAAGCTAATTTTGAAAAACAGTGTGCATTTTTTTAAGTTTAAAGTTTTAAGCTTAGTTGGCATCACCCGGAACGAGAACTAGGACGAGATTACTGTCTTAAGGTTTTGGTGGATAGATTTTCGACCTTTTGGCAAACCCTGCTGTAGATAAAAAAACATTGAGTTGTTACCTTGTAAAATCAGAGAAAACTAAGTAGCACAAAAATTAGGCTGGTAGAAGGAGGTGAAAAGTATTGCAGGGAAAAATATTGGGAAAAGGTTTTTTAAATTAGAAAGGTTTAGTAAAATTCTGGTTACCTTGCAAATGTCTTAAATATGTATTTTTTTCTCGGTAGATTGGCGATAGTATTGAATTGGACTATACAGAAAATATTGAAGTGTTGCATGTAAGTTCAACCCTGCAGCAATACTATTTGTTAATGATGCCAGCAAAGGAAATGTTATGACGAAAATGTTTGCACTAGAAAATTAATTATTTGACAAACAACGTTTATAACTAGTCTGCTATCCCTCCTCCCCTGCTCACTACCATCGTTTTTTATAACTGTTTCCCACAAGGAAAACCTGACCACTTTCCTTTGAAAACCAGATTGTGGACTTAGTTCTTTTGTTTTCACTGTTTTAGAAAGAGGAATTTTCATATAGCGACTGCAAGACAAAATGTGTAGGTTCAGATAGAAAAGTTATACTTGATGATGTTGATGATGGTCTGGCGACCATTACCGTGAACATCAAAGCTAAAGACAATCCAAGAGACCGTAGCTACAAAAAGAGTACTCATGATCAATCACGAAGTCATGACAAATCGCGAAGGTTGGACGCATCTAAGCGTAAACAAAAGGGAGGGGTTAAATCAAGCGATGATGAAGATATTGAATTAAGAAAGGGTTTATTGCATGACATGAGTAAACTGGATGCTCGATATGCAATCTTGAAATCGCGTTTAGATCATGAAACATCAAGTAGAACTGGTAACACAGCTGGTTCACAAGGAAGACACAACAGGAAAGAGCCTAAGAAGGAGAGGTATTTAGGGAGTATGGTGGCTGATATGGAGGAAGAGTCGCGTTTGAGTAAACAGAGGAAAGATAGGAATATGAGATGGGAAGAGAGGAAGCGTATGTTGCAAGTCAGACGACGTGCAGATTTGGTACGAAATAGGGATCATCGAGGGAAGTCAAGTGATGAGGAAAGTACCGGCCCGAAGCAACGTGTTGGGACGTTAAAACAGGAAACAACAAATATTGGACGACACGAACAAAAACGGTCATCACGACTCTCGTCTGGTGGGGATCTACGAAATCTGTTAAGCAAAAGGCTGGGTGCGGTTTCTTCGAGTGATGACGAAGATACAATCGCGCGTAAGCTAAGGGAGAAAATCAAAGAGAAAAAACACAAAAAATTGTTCGGGTTACTAAAACCCAATGAAATGGAACTTCTCAAAAAGGAAAGGGAAGATTTAAGGGAAAAATTAAAAGAGAAACATACTTCAAGAGAAAAGAAAGATGTGGCTCCAGATGATGATAATTCTAAAGAAGAAGAAGAAGAAGAAGAAGAAGAAGAAGAAGAAGAAGTAGAGGAAAAAGAAGAAGATACAAAGAAGGAGACGTCGGATGAAGAAGACGAATGGGTGGAGGATAACAAAAAAAGTGAAGACGAGGAAGAAGAAGAAGAAGAAGGTGTTGAGGAAGAAGTTCCTCGAGATGAAGAAGAAAATTACGAAGGAAGCGAAGGAAGCGAAAAAAACGAAAGAAATGTTAGAGCAATAGAGGAAGTTGAACAAGATAACGCTATGGTAAGTGGTTGCGAAGAGAATGTCGTTGAAGATGAAAACGATGAAGGAAACGAAAATGAAGGAATGGCAGTAGAGGAAGAATCAGACGAAGAAGTAAAAGAGGAAGAAGACCATGAAAAAGAAACAATTCATCAGACTGAAAATGACAGTGTGCAGGATGAAGAAGCAGCAAGCAATAATGGTACCCCAAAAAAGGATGAGAAGACAACAGAAATATCTGTGGATGATATACGAAAGAGTATGCATCAGGAAGATGAATCATCGCCTGATCGTGAAGCAGTTGTAGAAGAAGAAGAAGTAAGTAAGAAAGAAGATGGTAAAAAAGTGAAAAGTGAGAAAAAAAGCAAACACAAGTCGTCAAGGAGAAGGTAGGATTCTAAATAATTTGGGCCATTTTTATAGTTTGTAGATGTGTGCTTTCATTGTGTCCGAATATTTAATTCCACTTAAAATGCAAGATGCACGAAAAAGAACAAAACAAGTTTCAAACTTGTAAAACATCGAAAAGATTTATTTATTTATTTATTTTCTGTATTAAGGCGATTGCGACATGAATTCATTGTGACATTGGATGGATTTGAAGGTGGTAAAGGCATCACCATCAAAGCTGGTACTCCGTCTAGAACGAGGGAAAGATCTCCAAAGAAAAGACGCTCGAAAGAGGCGGTAACTGTCGTAAGTAAGCATAAAAAGCGAGAGAAAAGCTCAAGTTTTACGCAAAGCGACGAAGAGTTCGAAGCCATCATTAAAAAATCGGAGCAGGAAAACTCTGCAAAGAAACACAGCGACCATAAGCAGCGTCACAAGCGAAAGGAAAGAAGTCATTCCGAAACTCATGACAACTCATCAGACTCAATTGACAGAGAGATATTATTAGCTGAAGAAAAGTTAAAAACACAAAAACTACTACGAAAATCTTTAGAACAGGTACAGAGTCTTGATACTACATCGTTGGAAGTGAAAAAACCAAAAACTGCTTTTATAAACCCACGCTTCCAACAGAAAGCTCTTCCACCAACGTTAGCACAGACAACCTTTGTACTGGCATCCCAACCAAGCTTGGTGAAATGTGAAACAGATTTAAGAACTTTAATATCTTCAACTGAAGTCATATCACCCACAGAGAAGGTGGAATTTGTTACTTCACCTAGTACAAGTGTAACATTGGTATCACCGTCTGATGTTACAGGTATGCTTTACATCTACGTTCGTTCGCGTTCGTTCGTTCGTTCGTTCGTTCGTTCGTTCGTTCGTTCGTTCGTTCGTTTCGTTTCGTTTCGTTTCGTTTCGTTTCGTTTCGTTTCGTTTCGTTGTTGGTCCATTTAGTGCGTGCGCGTGTTTCTGTCTATCCATTTAAATTTGATATTATAGAAGCCTCTGGAGCTAAACAACCCGCACCAGCCGTGATGTCATCAGAACGAACGAAAACTCAAGAACGTTGTCTATACTGGCCAGAGTGTACAAATTCAAAGTGTCAGTTTGTCCATCCAACTGTAAACTGCAAGTAGGTACCTCTTTTTAATGCAGGCTCCATCTTTGCATTTTTCTTCAAAGCATACTGTGTGTGTGTGTCATTCAGGTTGGCCACACCTCCTGAATTTTTTATAAATAGCCCAACATTTGAACCCAAAATATCCTTTTCTCTTAAAACGATTTTTTTCTGTAAAAGTATTTAATTTTTTTTATTACGATTAAAAAATAACAACCAGTATGTGTGGTAGAACAGGCTTTTAATTATCATTAACTCTTTATTTCTTCTTAAACTTTTGTCAGAATCTCATAAAATATGGAATGATTTTTAGTGTACATTCTCCTATCATCCCTAAAATTGTAAAAGCTGTACGCCAATCTGGCAATCTTGTTAGTGATTCTCTTAAATTTAAAATGATTTCTTTTTTTGAATTGTTTATCGTCACTCTTAGTTGTTTTTAGTAATGTTTTCTCCGCAATGAGGATAGCATTTTTTTATTGTTTTTTTAGAACCTTTCCAAATTGTTCGTTTGGAGAACATTGCCTTTACATCCATCCACAATGCAAATTTGGAGATAGGTTAGTTCCATTTCCTATCTTGAAGTGCACAGTTGTTGCAACTGTTTGTCGCTCTTAGTTATTAAGCCTATGACCAGTGAAGATTATGATTGTATTACTTGAGGATATAAACACCGTTTTCATCTGTCATGACCTTTGAGCTATATTTATCTGCATAGAGGCTGAATGGGTAATAAGGCTTATTACCCATGAAGCCATAATAATCTCTGCATTATGCAATAATCGAACTTTTTTAATCAATCAGACTGTGATTTCAGTATCATCACTTTTTGCCCGCGGTAAATGTCCAGGAATGGCCCAAGATCTTGCTAAATTTTAAGAAATATTTTGGGCTTTTTTGGAAATTAAACTCACCAAACCTTATAAACAAAATTTACGCTAAACTGTGCTCTGTTTCTGGACGATAAGACTAGCTAAAGACCTGAAGGTACTGTTAAAATTAAATCTTTCTTGAAATGTCTTAGATTTTTGTTTTGTCCTGGAAAGTTTATAATAATATCCTTGAATTTATGTTTTGAATTTGCATGGTTCACACGTATGCTATAAACCACGGGTCTACAGTATTATTGCCAGTATTTTTTGTGCCTGGGTATGGAGTCTAGATAAGGCGCTTCTTGCGGCTTGTAGATAGTTTTGATTTGGTTAACTGATTAATTTGGTTGAACTTATTTCTTCTAGGTGCACCAAAGCAGATTGCGTTTTCAGTCATTTGTTTGGAACGAAAACTGGTAACCTTTTTTTTTGTTTTTATTCTTTCAGTGGTTGTTGCTTTTGAGTTTCTTTCTTTTTTTCACCCGATATGAAATCGTTGCTTGAATAGAGTGGTCACTTCTCCTGCTACAGCGCTCTTGGAATTTCTGGTTTGTAACAAGTTATGAAACAACATCTTTAGTTCTATCCATTCCACTGTTCTGGAAAACATGTCAGCACCGAAAGATGCTCATTGTTGACAAATTTTAAAATATCGAAATTTATGCACGGCCAATTCTTCAAATGTGAATTTCCTTAAAGTGTACTTCAAAAATCATTAAGTTATCCTATTAACCTGTATTTGCTCTAAAAATCCTACTATATATTTTGTTTTGTGAACACATACCTTAAATTTTTAAGTTAGTTGATTAATTTTCGCAAATTTTTTTCATGTTTTTCTAAAATTCATCTGCGCTAAAATTCATCTGTGCGAAAGTTCCTGGAAAGGTCAATTCAATTCGCGAAAATAAATCTTCGCAAAATTACTAAAAATGACTTCCCTAAAATTAACGTAGCAAAACTTTTGGAAAAACAAAAAAGGATTTTTTCCTTCTTTCTTCTCTAGTTTTTTCAGCAAATTTTCTTCTCTGCGGTTGATTATCTCAATAAAGTGTCGTGAAATAAAAAATTGCGAAAAAATACTAGATTCGTAAAAATAATTTTTTGCGAAAAACTTTAAAATGATTTATTGGCGAAAAAAGTTCGCGAAATTACTTGACATAATTGATTCGCAAAAATTATTCTTCGCGAAATGCATTGTTTTGCACGTCGCTAAAATAAGTTTTCGCGAAAATTAATCAACATAAAACACAAAGTTTGTGAAATACGTTCGCTTCTGTATATGAGCATATCACTCTTTTAGCTCAACTATGCAAATTCGGTTCAAAATGTACGAAAATGGACTGTCCTTACAAGCACCCAATTGCAAAGGTAGGTCGATTTTTTACGTCCTAGCTTTTATGTAACTGTTTGCAAATATTCCTTCAATGATTTCAAA